>VWYI01042536.1:18760-106963 GCA_013399455.1 Anthoscopus minutus | reverse complement strand
GCTCTGATTTCTTCCCTCTCTTGATCTAACTCTTCCCCGTTTTTTGCTGGCCCTCTCTGGCCTTCTCCTATCTCTCTTCTCCCTCCTATCATCTCTATCCCCATGCTCTCATGCTCTCTTTCTCTCTTTGTCTCTGAGCATGTTTTAGGCTGTGGCTGGTAGGCTTAAATGGAGCTATATCCTTAACAATAAACCTGAGCAGCCTGGTGTGGTTAGAAACCCTGCAGAATTCCTACAACTACAGTGCCTGAATCAGTAGGAATCACTGAAGGAAGAAGGGGAACCCAGGATAATGACAAGAAAGGGTGGTATTGAATCCTAACATTACATCTTATTGTGCTTTGCCCAAAAGATCTGAGTACCTTCTCTTTTGAAGGGTTATCACATTGGTATTTCTAGCCTGTGAAACTGGAATTCCCTATGATACTTGGTGGGGTTCATTATGGGAAGAAGCAAGTAACCGAAAATGAAGTCTTTGGCTGACCTGCAGTTGCTTCACTCTTGACTAAATGCGTTTAAATATGCAGCAATTTATGTTTTATTCCCCTATTCTTCTATTCTATTTATGTAGAATTCAAAGCAATGTGTAAGGTAGTATAAATGACACTTTTTTTTCCTGTGGTTACGTCTTCTTAAGCCCTCCTTTTTTCAACACAGACAGGAGGAGACGACTTTGGTGTAATTCACAAATGCCAGGTAGGAGTACCAGGGAAAGCAGAGTTGTGCACAGTAATGAGCAGGGTTTTTTTCAAATGTGACCCTGCATGTCCTGAGGAGTACTAGCCAAATTATTACCTATGTTTGTTTGGGTCAATATTGGGCAGGAGTGGAAATGAAGACAATTAACACATATTTCTCATTTAAGTGAAAACATTTTCCAAAATAATGCTGCTTTTCACTGCCTGAAGGGGTTGAATATGAGTAAGAATGATCACTGAGAATACATGGGTAAATAAAGAGGCTGAAGAGCATTAACTGCACCTTGTAATATTCATTTAGTACTCCTTTCTGGAAAGCATTGCAACTTGTCTTGATGCTATTGAAATCTGGATTTATAAATCCAATGCAAATATCTTAACCAGGTATGGTGCCAGAAGAAGCTCTATTTGTTATGTCTTTTTCTTTTTGTTTCCTTTGTGAATTAACATCCTCAAACATCTGAGAGATAAGAGTGCAGAATATTACATTATTAGGAAATGTAAAAAAATATGAGAACTCCATAAAATATTGTGAAGATTATTCTTCCAGCACGAGCTGCTAACAGGCTGAAAGAATGCAAACTAAAAATTGTTTGAATTATGAAGTGAAGGGAAAGCATGACCTAGGAAGAGCTAAAGAGCAGATGAGTGTCAGGAAAGGCAGAGGCAGTAGGTGAAATGTCCCTTGTGATCATTGTGCAGTGGGGGTACCCTTTGAGTCACCATCCAGGTGAGCAAGAGAGGAAATACAGATGGTGATGTTTGCAGTATGTACTGAGGCCTTTCTCTGCTAAAACACCTCACAAAGCCCTGATTTGTCATTGAGAAGTACCGATCTTTTTGGAAACCACATGAACCTTCAATGCATCTGGCCTGTAATAGGAACAATGGATAAATTGAAGGGAGCATTATAACTCTACCCGGCAAATGTAGAATTGGATCTCTGTAGGGAAATTAAGCTGTTCTGATTTTAGATTTGTGAGTAAACATATGCTGTTAGTAATAGTATGAATGTAGAAATAATATAAATAATTGGCTGGGGGAAAAATATTTCATCTTAACTCCTAAGATAGGTATATCAGAGGCACAGGTTCTTTGACACAGAGACATTTATAAGCCTGCAAACAGAGAGCACAGACTTGTCTCACTGTGGTACAACATCAGGCTGAAAGAAATTTTATTTCTCTACAGGTCTGCTGCAGGAGGAAGGAGCGTGGGGAGGAGCATTGAGCAAAACTTCCTCCTATGGAATTGCTTAAAAGAAAATAAAAGTGTGAAGTTGGATATCACTGTGACTAAGAAGGAGTCCAGATGACCCCTGCTGCAGGGCCTCACACAAGTTTCAGAGCAGTTAAATGGACAACAACTGAACAGTGACATTTCAGAGCAATTACCAGGGGGTACACTTCAATATATCCATGAAGAGACACACCAGAAAAGACTGACATGGACAGAATGACTAAAAAATTAACTCTTATTTTTAGGAGAAGTCATGACTGTCTTTTCTGAATTTGCTTCTGGCGGCTGAATATGAAAACTTTACAGTAAATTCTGTCATATTGTCCTCCTGCAAATAGGATTTCTGAAAATTTCATTGACCATACTAGTACGAAGCAGTGGAAATAGCAAAAAAATTGTTTTATTGTTAAAAGTAAAAACCTGATAAAGTAATTTTACTAACAGTATGGTCTGTGTAGTATTAAACAAGGCTTTAAAAAGGACTAGTGTTGCATGTTGGGTTTCAGTTTGTTTAATAATTAATTATGTGATTTGTCCCAAAATGTTAAAATCAGATTGGGGTCAGAACTTACCCAAGAGTAACATATTGAAATATAACACCACCTATAAAACATGCTGTTCAACTAGCCTTCAGCTTATGTTTTTCAGCTTGTACATGTACCCTGTTTCACAGACTCACAGAATACCAGGTGCGAAGGAAATTTCAAGGATTATCTTGTCCAACTTTACTAGTAAAAAAGCGTGATCTAGATAAGATGGACTACTTTGTCCAGCTTAATCTTAAAAGATTCCAGTATTGAAGAATCCACAACTTCCAGAGGGAGATTACTCAAATGGCTGATTTTCTCATAGTGAAAAATCATAGCCTTTGTTACTGCAGCTTTGAAGTTTCTGTGAAGAGTGTGTTTTTTTCCTATTATTAATTCAGGTTGATTTCCATAACCTTTTTGGAAGTCCAAGGAACATGATAATTTTTTCTAACAGATTTGCCAAATGTGTGCAATGAGGTGGCTCTGAAATGCAGACAGCACTAAAGACTTCTCAGTTCGGAGTTCAACTGATAATTTATTCTCATCACTTTGCTCCTTCACATGTGTTGGCTCTGATGGAAGTTAACTAGAGGCAATAGCTGCAAAATACTCTAGCAATATTTACTGCTTTGTTTAAATGAGCTTACATTCCTCATTTGTGTAATTTTTACATCTTCTGTTTATTTAAGTGCTTAGGTTTTGTTGGCATGTCTGCTCTTGGGAATGAATTCCTGAGCAAAAGCCTACACTGGCTTAACAGGCTCAACTCTGCACCAGCAATTTCTCTTGTCAGGTACGCTTATTCTTTCTGTTATGGTAAAGTCAGTGAAGTACTCACACTTAAAAGTTAAATAGATGGAGCCCAAAAACAAGTTCACCACTTCCAACAAATCAGTGAATGGACAGCTCAGATATTGGTAGACTTCAGTATTTATTTCATACAGTTAAACATAGTGACAATAGAGCACAGTGGGCAAGGAACAGTGCAGTAAAACATTATTTTTCTAGTATGTTCTCATAATATGGGATCATGACTAGTAACAGCAGTGAAGATGAGGTAATAAGAAACTTTTTTTTTGCTTGTTTCACAGGCTTTGTTCTTTATTTGGTATTGTGACTCCAAAGCAACTCTGAAATGGCAGTTCAGACAATCTTTGATAGCAAGAGAATAACATCATGAAAAAAAAAATCTCTAAGTGAACTTATTCACTTTCTTTATGTTGCTTTCTCCTTGGAGGGGAAGAGTGATAAACAAATGTGGCTTTCTGTTCAGAGAAAACAAAAAAGTTAATATTCAGACTATTTAGAGATAGACTTTGCAAAAGACATTCCAAATGCTTAACACCAGAGGTGAAGAGGCAGCTTTCTGCTTCTCAGAAACCTGTATGTATTTCTGGAGAGGGAGAAGTGCAAGAAGGCATCTGAAACTGATTTTTTACAAGAAGGAGTAGATGAAGAATAGCAAGCATAAAAAATTACATATGTATTCTGATTCCCAGTTTGTTTGATGGGGACCCTTCCTATGGGCAAGTTGCTTTACAGAGATACCTAGAGAAAAGCCAAAATCTCCCTGATATTCTTACTGAATGCAGCAGGCTGGGATCTGAAATCAAGGAGCAGACCATTTTCACAGTGACTTCTTTCATGGGTTTTTTTGTCTGTTTTTAGTATACACATGGGAGATTAGACCTGACAAACAATGCTCTCCTGTTTCTTTGTGACTGTGCTAGCTGGGAGATAGGGCTAGTGTGAGACTTTGTGGTCCCCAAGAAAACAGTGTTCCCACCAGGCCTTCTGAGGGCAAGGGTTGTGGTCCTGTCACAGCTTGGAATGATGACTGTCCAACTTGGATTTGAAAGGATCCTGGTAGCTACTGCACACTATAGCACAAAAATGTGTTTGTGTTATGACTAAAGAGATGAAGAAACTGTCTAAAGTGAAAAAGTTAGCCTTTCAGTGCTGTTAAGTAACACATTTTTCCCCTTTGGAAAGTGTTTGGAGGGAAAAAGAGCTGCAAAATTCAATATATGTACTTTGCTGCTATATAAAAAGAAGGTAATGATAAAGGATAATTCATATTAAAGAAAAAAATTTTTGCTCTAAAATGCTGTGCTTCAGAAAAAAACAGAACATTGATATCATTGAAAAAGAAGTCAGAAAAAAGTATTTACTGATGAATGAATGAGCATAAACAAGACTGTGCAATTTTCTCTGCACAATACTTGGAAATGCATTTAAAATTGAAAAGCACTTTAGCAAATTAGGTTGATCATTGGAGCATCATCTGAGCAAATTTTAATCTTGACCCAGTTAAGTGAAACCCTATAGACTGCCATGAAATGAAATTATAAGAGTAACTATCCAACAATAATGTCAAAGACTTGCTTTCTTGACTATTTTGCAGAGCTTTATGAGACTAACAATTTTTTTCTGTTAAGTAAAATGTGGGAACAGTGCTTTATTCCTAGTTTCTGAAAATACACAGAAGTTAGAAATACACATATATCATAAGAAAACCTTTATATATATATATCCTGTGGGCAAGAAAGCACAATCAGGAATATAAGAGATTGTTCCTCCTTTTGATACAGTAAGCAAAGCTGATTGAAGGTTTCACAATAACTCTGTTTCACTTGTTTTCCAGAAAGCCAAACTGGTTGTACATAAAAGGAATTAGCACTAAATGGTGAGTAGATTGAACTATATATCCTGTTCCTAACCTCTTTTAAATGAGTTCTCAAGGGAGAAGACTTGGCTGAAACACTACAGTAATCTTCAGTAATCCAGGGGGATGAAAGTCACAGACTTTTTCAAGACTGCCGGCCAGCCTTGATGTGAGAGAGTATCTTTTTCTGAACAAGTCCTATCTTGTGCAGCTCAGCATGACCTGGAATGTATGTCCAGCTACAGTTTTTGCTTAATGGCCAGTTAACTACCTCTAAACTGTTGCATTTGTCTGCCATATATGATGAATAGTCAAGAAAAACACTTTCCAGGCATGTTTAAGTCACTCCAGCTGCTCCATATTATGTTGGTTGGTCATGTATCTCACAGCACCGCTTCTGTTCTTTGATAGTATGACAAAAACATTTAAATCAGAAAAAGTACTCCAGTGTGTAACTAAAAATGGCCACTTACTCATTCATATAACCACTGTTTTGCCAAACATTTCGTGTTTAATCACATTTGTGTAATAAAAAAAACCCATAACAATTCCTAATCTTCTATTTTATTTGTAAAGATGTAAATTCAATACAGTTTTCTTTGTTTCTAGAGGAAATCAGTGTAATAATCAATTTGGCTTTGCTTCTGTTGGGACTGAAAAATGTGTTTTAGTTTTGCTGGAAACAAAATTAAAAGAGATAGCTCAACTTTTTTTTTTTAAGTAGCACAATGAAATAGCTAAGAAAATTTTAAAGATAAGCTTAAAATGGACCCTTTTTTACCTTAGGTTGCTGTAAATGAAGAACAAAACAACTAGCTATACCAGTTTAAATCAGTGTTCTGATAAATAATTTACTTGGTACTGATGCTAGAATATATATTTATTCATGCTCAATGGAATTGGCATTTAATATCACACTTAAAAACATTTACCTTTTTAAGATATTGAATTGATATCCAACAAAATGGGTCAAAATAATAATTTGTGAAATTTCTAATTAGTTCACTATGAATTTGGAAAACAAATTGACCCTACCACCATTTACAGATTAGGAATTTAATGAAAGAGAGGGAGCAATAGTAAATGGCTTGATTTTTATGCTGAGTTTTGACTTATTTTCATTTTAACAGTGACTGGTGAGGAAGATACCTTATTTTACTTTGTTCTTCATGGAATTTTGAATATGCATTTACAATGACAACCCATTTCTAAGGGAATAGGAAACATGGAGATAGATGCTTTGAGAAGACAAAGCAGAAGCTACTAGAAAGAGAACATGAAATTGCTCCTAGGACAAAGGAAGTTAACATTTTAGTTGCAAAGATGAATAGCTCCTTCCTTTGGAAGCGTTTGCCTGCAGAGGATAGACTTTTGTTTGATAAAAATATCTCTTACTAATGTTGAGCTATGGAAATCCTGAAGCTCAAGTAGCAGGGTGTGTGCAGACCTATGGTTTCTAGCAAGGCTGGGCAGATGTTTATCTCTACAGTTGATATTAATGAAATGCCACGATAAAGTGACTGGGAGCAGATTGTTCCCTGTCTCTAGGCAAGATGAAGCAGGATTAAAATCCGATCACTGGAGGTAAACATAGCTTGATTTTGCATGATATGCTGAGTTGACCTAAGGTACAATGACCAATCTTCCACTCACTTTCAGGTGTGCAGAGAAGATAAGAACTCAAAACAGCAACAGCTGGACAAGTGGAAAGATGTGGGCAAGATGCAGATATGGTGCGGCACCTGAAGCAGCAGTACCATCTCTATGAGTTACCTTTTTCCAGATATTAATAACTTGTATCACCTCCTAACATTTCTAAATTGACCTAAGATCCTCCATTAAAACTGCCTATGTAATATTACGGTTTAATTGCAATGCAGAAGAAATTTAAACCTAGTGGCCTTCTATGATGAAGTGACTACATCAGTGGGCAAAGGAAGGGCTGTGGATGCCATTTATCTGGAGTTCTGTAAAGCCTTTGACACAGGTTTCTACAATACCCTTCTCTCTAAATTGGAGAGAGGTGGATTTGATGAGCAGACTGTTAGATGGGTAAGAAAGTGGTTGTATGGTCACACCCAGAGGGTAGTGCTCAATGGCTCAGAGTCCCAATGGACATCAGTGAAAGTGGTGTCCCTCTGGGATCCAAATAAGGACTAGTGTTATTTAATATCTTCCTTAATGGTACAGACAAAGGAACTGAGTGTACCTTCAGCAAGTTTGAAGATGACACCAAGCTGGATGGTGTGGTTACCAGACCTGAAGGATGAGATGCCATCATGAGGGACATGGACAAGTTTGAGAAGTCGGCCCATGGGAATCTCGTGAGGCTTTGTAAGACCAAGTGCAAGGTGTTGCATGTGGGTTGGGGCAACCCCTGCCATAAGTACAGGCTGGGGATGAGCAGAAAGCTGTAAGAGCAGCCCTGCCAAGAAGCATTTTGCCTGCTGGCAGATGAAAAATTGAATATGAGCCAATAATATGTGCTCCAGCCCAGAAAGCCAATCACATCCCAGGCTGCATCAAAAGCAGTGTGGGCAGCAGGGCAAGGGAGGTGACACCCCACCTGCAGCGCTGCATCCAGCTCTGGGTCCCCAACACCAGCTATCCAGTACCTGAAGAGAGTCTACAAGAAAGATATGGAGGGTGTTTTTAGAAAAGCATGTAGTGGCACGACAAGGGGGAATAATTCTGAACTGACAGAGTAGGTTTAGATAGATATTTGGTAGAAATTCTTTGCTCAGAAGGTGGTGAGGCAGTGGAAGAGGTTGCCCAGAGAAACTGTGGATGCGCCCCTGGTGGTCAAGGCTGGGCTGGATGGAGCTCTGAGCAACCTGGTTTAGTGGAAGTTGTCCCTGTAGTTGGCAGGGGGATTGAAACTAGATGATCTTTAAGGTAGCTTCCAACCCAGGCCATTCTGTGATCCTATGATTTTATGTATAACTAGATAAAAAAGACAGTGAAATCTTCAATTTTTTTCCAAAAATCTGGAATATTTTTGTAATATTCCAACAAAACAATATTTATTTTTAAGACGCATCTGCATTATATGCTTTTTATGGTACTTATATTCAAGCAAAACAACCAATCTGAAATTTTTCTACAGTAAACTTGAAGATCCTGAGGCAGATTTCTCAGCTTCTTTAGTTATTACAGGATACTACATTACTCATTTCATGCTCAGAATAGGATAGGTGAAGGTGTGCGGCGTGAGACGTTGGCTTAAAAGGAAGAGGTCCATTATACGGACAAAAAAGACTTTCAACCAAAAAGCTCAATTTTTCCACTGTCAGGAAAGATTTTCATTACAGCTTGACAGCTTTGCTGAGCAAACCGGATGCCACCAACTTTTAAAGTCAGTTTTGAACGTCTGATCTCTGTCAGAACACAATAGTTCCTGATGTCCATTGACACCAGTGGGATCACAGTCAGGTCCTGGCAGAAGAACAGTTCACTGTTAACTTCCCCGCTAACTCTTTTTATTCTCTAAGTCTCATCTGCAAAGGAAGCAATTGTTGTGTTTTCCTTCCTGAAAACTGCAACAGCGTCTGCTTCTCTTCAGCCCACCACCTCCAGGTTACATTGCCAGATAATGAGTGAATATCAGATCTGTCACTAAGCCATAATCTATCTCTGGGAAATCTCATGGTACTTTCTAGTGGCCAAATAGTACAGCAGAGACATCAACAGATGCTACTATCCAGGAATCCTTCCTCTTTTGTTTTGTTTGAACTCTGACTGTGGGAAGCCATTTACTTTGCACATGACTTTGGTCACAAGGGACTTGCTTTGTAGCCTGTCTTGGTACAGTTCCCACAGTGATCTGACTTCTCAGTATGCCACATAGGCCAGATGTGTGATGCCTGAAATTTTCATCTGTACTTAATGATATTTAGCATCTTCCAAATTAAGAAATGAAAAAAAAACCACCAAAGCACGGTAAGGTGAATGAAAAATAATCTTCATAGTGTATAGCAAGGAGAGAGTTAATTGGGAGTTACCATTAATTTTGGAGGCAAATAAGGGTTGCTTTGGATGGTAGGTTCTAAAAGATAAATATGTATCAGATAGGAAAACTGCAAAACTCCTGATTTTGCAGTGTCTTTGGATGAAGTCTTTCACTGATTTTTGCTTTGTGATTACATGCTACTCTTTAAAATACGCATAAATGTATACACATATTATGCATGCCACATGAGACTCAGACACAGAGGATGAAATACTAAGCTAAAACATTCTTTACTCAAAGCTCCAGTAATACAGAAAACAAATAACTAATTGAAAATACCAGAAAACTTGGATAAAATGGTGATGAATTTATATTGGCTTAGTTCCACTGGTTTCAGACACTCTTGACATTTTGTAGATTAAGTTGGTAACATTCATTCTCCCATTAAACCACATATATCTTGCAGGAGTGAAGATGTTTCATCTACTGAATTTCTTGCTGCTCAGAGTCCTTACACTGTGCCGCTGATGTTTCACTAGAGTCGTGCAGGCTAATATTGGGTGAGTTCACCTACCAGGAAAGATAATCTCCACCAGGATGGCTAAAGTGTAACTAATCTTTAAAATTTGTTGGTCTTTGCTCAAGAAATCCAGAACATTGTTTATGTCAACTGAGTAACAGGCTATAATAAACTGTGGCAACTACTTGGTGTCTAAATGCGTGAAAATCTCTCGCTCTGATTTGTGAAGGTGCCAGATGATTGAAAATCTGAATTTTCAGTGGTGTGAGAAAAGGTAATAGTAGCCATTAGCGATTATCCTTGTCTTGGGAAAGTGGATAGGAAAAGAGAATGCCAGCTTTTGTGTTTTAGTATCAAAATTTAGCTCCTATGCAGTCTGAAGAATTGCAGGCAAGTGCTTTTTCACTAAAATGTGAAGCATTGATTTCCACATCAATATTCATGGTTGGTTTGTCACTGTAAAAGGTCACTTCCCTTCCTGTATTTTCCTTCCCTTCTATAGATTTTCACTATATTTGAACTATTCTGATCACATGTGAGGTATGGGTACCACACATAATTCTTTCTGCAAGAGAGGGACAGGGGTTTAGCATTTGCCTCTGTGTGGTTCAAAGCAGCTTGTAGTGTTCAACACTGGACTAAAGGACAAAGGCCTCAGGTTATGCATTTTGCTTTTTAGAGACTGTGACCACAGAGAAAAGGATGCAGGTTCAAAAACAAAGCAGCTTTGTCCAGGTATTTCTTGTTTACTTGTTTTCTGCCTCACTCTGTACGTACCAGTGTGGCTGTTTAGCATGCAGTTATGTTAAACAAAGACAGGAATTTACATTGCCACTCTTTTGTTCTCAAATTCAAAGCATATAAACAGGACACTTTAAATGTAGTTTCTGTCAAGGCAGATACAGAGTATGTTTATATTGGGTCAGTCATGATAGCTTGTAGAGGGCAAACACTTTGAGAACAATTGGCCTGTGCTCTGATATTTGTATTTAGTACAGCCTTTAGTAGCTGGGATGTCAAGAATCGTTAAGAAAGAACCAAGCACTCAGAGTTTGGCCAAACAATTTGAATCATGTATTCCTTAAAGCATTAGAAATACTTGAATTTAAGATGCTAAATAAAAGGATTTACAGAAAGCAGAAATATTAAAAAAGTAGTTTGGTAAATAGCTTCCTTATATGAAAGTGCTTTAATAAGTGTCATTTGCTTGATTTATGAACAAATTTGGATATAAAAATAATTAGGTCTATAAATAGATGTATTAGGAAACACAAGAGCTAATTTTACAGCTGTTTCCTGATATCACTTACTTTGACCTTGACATGTAGTGCAACAATTTCACAGAGTTTTTTTGTTGCCATTAGGACAAGGAAATTTTTCAGAAGTCACAGTGAAGGAAAGAGGGACAAAGAAATGGACTTTCTGTCTAGATAAATCTTCTGCCTTTTATTTGTATGCTGCCAGGTGTTTATTCTCCTTTCCTGATGAAGCAGGATCAAGAAGAATAGGATTAAGTTTAAAAAAGAACCAAAATCAAAGTAACCAGAAAAGCAGATGATCCAGGGTGAAGGTTTGGATGAAAACCTGAAGATAAATAAGGAGAGAATAAAGGCAGAACAGAAGGGGTTGTGAAGCACAGGAGAGAGAGAAAAAGAGAAAGGAGCAATACTTAGAAAACTCTCAGATATCCTTTGATCACACTATGGATTTAAATATATGGAACAGGACAAACAGCTACCTTAGGCTCAGCCCCAAATAAAGCATGGATATCAGTTTTAATGGAGCACAGACTCTACTGAGAGACAATCAAAGACTCTGAAATTCAGAAGTGGTAAGGAACTATCCAGGAGAGATGGAGGGAGCACAAGAGGGGTCCCACATATTTGATTGTTAGGGAGTGCCCCCATCATATAAGCACCCTAAGTGTTTGAAATGTTGTATGGCATAGCCCTGGAAATACTGGGTGTATGTTGGAGGCTAGTATGTTTTGCAACATGAAAGGAAACACATTCAGAGTTGATAAGCAGCTGGCTTTCTTACAGCTTGGTCTGCAGCCAGGACCTCTCCTTGTCCTTGAAAATGTGTAATGAGAAAAACCTGACCTCTGTGAATTGTGTACAAAGAACATCTGTTCTGAGGAGGTGCTCTTGAGCAGACAGCCTGCTTATGCTATGAAGTTGTTAGGGCTGTCTGCAATATTCCTCTCTCCATTTGTGAATCTTGATCTCAAGTATATCAGATTGCCTCTATAGAATTATTCTTGCCTTGACTTTGTCACAGGAGTCATAAATGAAAATTCACTGAAGTACTAAGGAACACTTATTTAGTAATTGCACTAAGTAAATTAAGAGTATAGTAATCAAAACATCTCTGTATTGTTCTTGTAGCATATGGACAGTAAGAGCAAGGAAGATAGTGACAAGCATTTAAATCTCTCAAATGCAGTTTGTAACTTAAAACAAGAAAACCTCATGAACAGAGCTTGCAACTGGAATTAAATCAAGTTTCAGTATTTTCCATAAACCTTGATTAGAGAGGGTTGGTCAGTGTTTGTTTCTTTGAGAGCAAAAGGAGTTGCTCTCTTCACCCAAGGACAGAATTCCTAAATCAGCCTCAGAAATGAAAGAGCAAGTGGAGGATGAGAGCACAGCCTTCTCTTCAGCAAAACTGTAGCCAACTCAAACATATTATTATTTCCTCTTTGCACTGGCTTTGTGTCCTGCCTGTGTACTATCCTCCTTCACTAACAAGATCAGTAGGGGCAGTGGTTTATATTCCCAGCTGCTGCCTGCTGAGAACATTTTTCCCTTGCATACTCTATTTTATTTGTCCCTACCATGCAGCATGATCCTTCTGCATCCCAAGGTAACTTGAAGGTATAGAAGAGCATAAAAATGAGTCCATCTTTCCATCCAGGTCCACCCACTAGCTGTATGACTTGTGAGAGAATACAGAGTTCATCACCAGGGCTGGGAAGACATTTCTTCAACCATGCCACTACACAGATAATTGCATGGTTTTTTGAACAATACGTCATGTGACATATAATTTTTATGGAAGAAACCTCTGAGATTCTGATTCTCTTGATAAAGATGGTAGGCTTCCATTATTATGTGCTCTGCTTGGCAACACATGATATTCTGCATGCATGGTTGTTTTGGCAGTACACAAAATGATGTGCACATTGAAAGATCAAATGAAACACCACAGCTTTAATTCTGGAGCAAGATTTTTATTTTTTACTATAAAAGCTAATAGTAATTTAATTCCATTTTAATATTTTGTAACACATTCAGTGATGTAAAAAACATCATTGAAAAACTTGGCAGATTTGTTACGAAACAAAGCGCCAAAAAATCAATTTACTGAGGGATGATTCAAGTTCTTGTTATTTTCAAATTTGAAAACAATTATATTTTCTTTATAGTTCTCCAAGTCACCCACTCTCATAAACTCAGAAATGTGAACTAAATGCAGCTGTGAAGCAAGGAGGTATCTCTTGCTGATTTATTCAGGAATGCCACCATTCACTTCAGCAGAGGAACATTAATTAGGGAGACAAATGATAACAATGAAACTAAACCAAATAAAAGGACCAATCTATTTTAGTGATTTCAAGTTTATACAAGGAAGAATGGCAGGTGAAGAAGCTTCATGAATGGAGCATGAGGGAATCTCATCCCCATCTTCAGCACTAGAAAGCTTTTGCAGCTGAAATGTCAATAGCAACAAGTGATTGCTCAGGGGGCTAATTTTCTGCCTCATAAGGTTTGGCCAAAGCTGGGGTGGCATGAGGCTTTTGATTCAACTTTCTTCTACAAAACCATGCTGACTTGTTTGGGGCCTCAGTCCTCCTTCCATTACAGGTCCTGCTGCTCTCCCCCTCCTCAGTTCCAGCCATCACATCTTTCTCTGCTCAGGCACATGTGATTTCTGTAACACCTCCCTGCTGTTTCAGCAGTGGTACAGAGACAAGATTCCAAGGAGATGACTGGAACAGATGCAGTCGCACTCCTCAGTCCCTGGGAGTTGTTAAGCATTTGGGTAGTGGTCTCCCAAATTCTTCTTTTGTTTCAGACTGAGCATGTACATGTTGCCAGAAGGCTAGTGGAGGCAATGAAAGGAATTTCTGCTCTGGATTTTCTTCTTCTGGCAGCTTCAGCTAATAGAATAAATCATATTTACTTTTAGTGTATAAGATTTTGAATGAATACGTAAATAGCTTGCAACATTTGTCTGAATTTCTGAGTAAGGAATTTTTAGGGTCTAAATACTTAGAAAGAAAAGCGTTTAGATTTGGGATCTTCCCCGTGTTTAATCTGCAGTACACTCTCATGTCTCTTAAATTTGACATGGTGTACAAAAGATGATCAAAGACATTTAGTAGTTTCAGCAGAGATACTCTGAGCTGGAGAATTTAGCTAAATCAGCCATTTAACACCTGCTCTTGGCTTCAGTCTTGCTTTTGGCAGAGTACAAGGTGGTGTTTAAGGGTAATTGTGCTAGGAGTGCTGTCTGCCAGCGCACAGCACTGGTTTGAGTGGCTGAATAGCTTATGCTATGGATGTTTTAGCTGGCATTATTGCCACCTCTTGGGCACTGGTTAACTCTGGAGCAGAATCTTTGAAGACATATACCTGTTGCCTTGGTGCTTGTATCTCTATATTCAAAGATTTGATTCTGGCTGCCTTTCTTGTGCAAGGCGTGTGAAGTCAACCAAGGACGTCTACATGCATCCAGTGTATAGAAGCTGTAGGGATTAAAAAAGCATGTGTCTATTTGGCTGCAAAATAAAAGGAGAAAATAAGTATTATTTTGGTTGGATTTTTTTTGTTTGGTGGAGGTTTTTTTTGGTTGTTGTTTGGTTGCGTTTTTTCCTCAGAGCATTCTAAGTTGAAAATTATATAAGCATTACTTAAAAGCTAGATATTTCATGATCAAAAAAAGACTTTTTCTAGTCAAATCACCGTCATCCATGTTCACAGGTACATTCCCTAGAACACTGTTTTAGTACAAGATAAAGTATATGAAAACACTACAGCGTTTTTCAGTCATAATTATATTTTGATAAATTTATCAAAATTTCTAATTATTTCAAGGTACACTTTGCAACATCTTTCCATTTATAATGTGTAGGAATACTTCAAGAAGTAGAAAGGAGGGCTATTTCATAAAGTAAAAGGGAAAGGATGAATTTTAGTTTATTGTTTGAAAGCTGGTCAACAATCTTTTAATCGCTATATAAAATTTACGAACTTAAGGACTGCTGGGAATCCATACGTTATTCCTACAGAAACTGATCTAATATTCTGCAGCTGTAAATCAGATTATGGTAAGAGTAGGAACAAGGCAGTTTTACTTCCACTATCTGTGTGGAAAACAATGATCCATTTTTATCTCTCATCTATCCTCTTATATGCAGGATGCAGATGTCATTAAAAAGAAATCACTATAAATACAGAAAGCTTATGAAGTCCAATTTTGCCTCCCCATCCCCAATGTCCATAACAACTCAGTCAAGGATGGATGAATTTCAGTAGTTACTGAAAGCAGGAGAAAGCACAGGATTGGGACCTCAGAAAAAAGTGACATGTATCTAAGACCAAAGTGCTGTGTTGTCTATGTGCAGGGAATATACTGTTGTCTAGCAGGAGAAAAAAATAAAATAATGGTTCTCAAGGATGCTATGCAACTGAAATTACCATAAAATTATGAAACTTATCTCCTATCTCACACTAGACTGTGTGCTTGAGTATTCACAGCCACAGCTACAAAGTAGGCTTGGGATTTATAACTACAGTAGTAAAAACCTATCATCTCTGGCAATTTTCCTTTGCCAAAAGTTTAGTGCTTAATATATCCTTGCCTTGCCTTCTGTGAGTTCTGTGCTGTTTGCATCTTCCACCTGGTCAACTGTGCCACAGAATGTCATGCCCACCCTCATTTTGTTGTTCAGATGATCAATAACCATGAGACAGAGGCCAGGTATCTCATTGCTGCAATCATGTGGATCTAGTGGTCCCCATTCTCTATAACACGGAGGAAAACATTATAAATTAAATTAAATAATAGATTGAATTTTAATAAAATTAAAATGATAGTTTTAGGATATTCTATATCAGTGATTTCAAACACAGTCTACTCTTCATCTACATCAGTCTGAATTCCAAGGCTCCCTAAGTTCACAGGTTTTTCCCCTTTTGTTCCTGTGTCAGAAATGTGCATACTGATCCATTTTTATCTCTAACATCTACTGTGACTGACCTCTGCAGATATCCTCCTAGGTCATGTGCAGGATGTAACAGTCATAAAAATAAACCATTCTAAACACAGAAGGTCTATAAAACGTGCACTGGTAACAATTCCTTTCCAATTTACTTATGGATTATTTTTTTGAGTTATTGTAAGAAGTTTCAGCAATAGCAAAAAATCCAAGCTATTAACCCTTTGGTGCAGAAGTGAAATGTGAAGCTGCCTGTACAGTAACATTGTTTTAACTGTCATTCTCTGCTGGAGATAAAGCTCTTGAGTCACAACTAGCCCCTTTGTTTACAGTACTTTAAAAGCTAAATATATAAACATTTGTTCTGGATGGATTTCTTGCAGCAGAGAGGTTCTGCTTTGTCCAAGATATTCTGTCTGGAAAGAAAGGATATTTTCTGGCCATGTTGGCAAGCCTGTAAGGAATGTGATTCATCTTCTCTGTCCTGTTGCCTGGGCAAATAAGGAGCCCCAGGAAAGCAGGTTAAGTAATTTTTTAACTTGTAGGTGAGGTAGGTTCAAAACACAGATATCTCTCTTATCTGATGAAGCCATGTGCCAGCTGCTACTTAGGATAAACTAAACTCTCAACAAGGATCACAGCTTGTTCTATTAAGTTATCTATTAATTTCCAGAATGAGATCATAATCTATAAAAAGCTGTTGAGTCAGATGATTCGTAGCCTAAATAAAAGGGAAAATGTTGTGGTAAATAAATGTCAAATCACAAAATTACAATTAGCCTTGTCAGGCCTAAGGTAAACTGTTTTATCGGTAAATAAAAAAAATAACACTATGTATAATTCTCCTCCAGGGCATCTACAAAAGGGGCCTGCTCTCTCAAAGCGTGGTTGACTCTGAGACAGGCAATTATGTTGTGTCACACAGCATGACTGTGTAGGGACTAAGGTCCTACACATTTTCTTTTCCAACTAAGACAACTATTGTTGTCTTCACTGCTAGTGGTACTAAACATGAATAAAGTTTTTATGCCAAAAATTTCTATTGTCCTAGTAGTGTTACTGGATGTTAACCATGAGACTACATTACACAATCAAACTATTTCATAAATTAGCTCTTGCCATGTATCTTTTTGCAAAACAGTAGAGATTCTTAGTAATAAACCCTCCACTTGATTAAAGGAAAATGTTGCACAAAATAGTTCATTGCGTTGTTATTTGACCAAAATGCTTAAATCCACAGACTTTGCAGTACCAATTGAACTTTATTATTGAAACCAATCTTTAGCCTAAACACTTTGCTATTTTTCTAGCTTTAGTAAAGACTCATGATTCAAATCCACCAAAGATAAATCCAATTATTTTTAATTTTCACAGAATCATAGAATATTCTGAGTTGGAAGGGACCCATGATGATCATTGAGTCCAACTCCTGGCCCTGCACAGGGCACCCCAAGAATCACATCATGTGTCTGAGAGGGTTGTCCAAACACTTCTTGAACTTGGGTAGGCTTGGTGCTGTGACCACTTCTCTGGAGAGCCTGTTCTAGTGCCCAGCCACTCTCTACATGAAAATTTTCTACCTAAATCTCCTCTGGCACAGCTTCACACCATTCCCTTGGGTCTTGTCACTGGTCACCAGACCAAAGAGATCAGTGTCTGCCTTCCTCCAAAGTTGTAGATTCTGATGGCATCTCCCCTCACTCTTCTCTTCTCCAGACTGAACAGACTGAGTGACCTCAGCCACTCCTCACATGGCCTCCCCTCACGGCCCTTCACCATCTTCACAGCCCTCTTTTGAACACTCTAACAGTTTTGAATCTTTCTTACATTGTGGCACCCAAACCTGCCCCCAGCACTCAAGGTGAGGCTGCACCAGTGCAGAGCACAGCAGGACAATCCCCTCCTTTGTCCAGCTGGTGATGCTGTGTCTGATGCACCCCAGGACACGATCGGCTCTCCTGGCTGCCAGGGCACTGCTGGCTCACATTCAGCTTTTCTGTCAACCAGGAACTCCAGATCCCTTCCTTCAGGGATGCTTTCCAGCCTCTTGTTCCCCAGTCCATACACACATCCAGGGTAGCCCCATCCCAGGTGCAGATCTGATCCAGCACTTCCCCTTGCTGAACTTCATAGTGCTGGTGATTGCCAGTGTCCTTAATCTGTTGAAGTCTCTCTGAAGGGCCTCCTTGCCCTTGAAGGAGCTGACAACTCCTCCCAATCACAATTGTGACCAGCAAACTTACTTAGTAATTTTAATTACTTTAGCAGTTTAAATTTATTTAATTACTAATTTAGTAATCAAGCAAAATATGCAGACATTTAGAACTTAAAATAAAGCAATCCTAGCAATATATTCAATGGCTAATATTTTTTTCCTGTAGCTGTAGAATGCTGCAGTTGTGTGTTTGCTGATTCAATCCAGTATAATAAAGATTATTTAAATATTAAATAAGTTTCTCCACCATTGTACCAAAATGCATGTCTTGTGTGCAGAAGGTCTTGAGTCTCTGGTTATCTCTATTGCAACTTTTCTGTTTGCTGCGGAAAGTGGTGACCAGAAGGTCTGAATCGATGAAATACCGCTGAATAGAATGATAAGATTATTTCTTCCAGCTAACAACCAAACTCAGATTTTTGTATTGCTTTTATTTATCTGCTTTAGATAACTTAATTTTTTCTTTTTTTAGGCATTCCAAACTGCAGTGGGTAGGTGTCTTAATAAATGTTTATACAATAGTAAAATTTTACCTTCATAGTTTTTTCTTAATAGCGCTACTGGAAATTCTAGCTAGAAATATATTTCACTCACAGGAAGATTACAGATCTGGGCACTTAAAACCTCTGCATCACCTCCTTTGTAGGGATCACCGGAGATTTTCAACCTAAAAATTTTTGGAACTACATTCCATTAGACTCTAAACCATTAAAGACCATGGAACTCTCAGAGATGTTTCACAAAAGGTCAGATATTTCTGAGTCATCAAAATAGGTTACCAAAGAGCATTTAAGCTTCCATTAAGTAGCAATTTCTTATTGAACTATACTACAGAATGAATAATGTCCTCAATATTTCAAAATGACCACAATGAGTTTATAAAGGTTATCTGTAATACACCACTGAAAATTCTAAAAAAAAGCCTCTTTCTTTATTTCTTTATTTACATGACAGAAATTCTTTAGATGAGATCAATGAGCAAACTAAAATTTGGCAGAACTAATTATTTTGGAGTGGAATTTGACAAATGTCAAAAAGTCAACAAGCCTAAAATATCAAAAAGTCTAAAAAAAAAGTCTAATGTTTACCAATGAAGTAAAGGACAAATTAGGCACGAGTTCATTATGTTTTTAATCCAAACTAAAATATTGCTAAGCAGTATGTAGGTCCAAGGTGTTTATGACATTCAGATTGTTGTGCACCACAATATCCTTGCTGTACATGTAGCTTGTGTTTAAGCTCCATCTTACAGAAAGCCCCCATGACACTTCAGGTTCTCTGCCTACTCTAATAAAGGCTTTTGCTGATAAGTAGAAGTGCACTTGTCTGCAGCTTTTCATGATTTTTCAATGGAGTAAAGATATTGAGGAATTACAATGATTAAATGTAATTTAATGAGCCCACCATGCAGAAATGTGCTCTTGCAGCAGCAGAGGCCAAGGGTGCCCTGGGCTGAGCTAAGATGGGTGCTGGCCACAGGTCAAAGGAGGTCATCCTCTTCCTCTGCTCTGCACTGGTGAGGCCACACGTAGAGAGCTGTGTCCAGTTCTGGGCTCACCAGAACAAGGGAGACGTGGACACACTGGAGAGTGTCCAGTGGGCCACAAGGGTGATGAAGGGACTGAAGCATCTCCTCCTCTTGAAGAAGAAGAATTTTTAAAAAGGCAAGTATAAACAGTGTTACAACTTCATACATGCAATAGAGGCTGTGGATGAGAACAAGTTTATCCATGAGACAATCAGTTTGTTGTCTTTGGTGAAGATGCTACTTCCTGGTGTTCTGCATGCCTGTCTGGAGAGGGATACAGCAGGCTATTATAAAAATGTATGCTTTCACCTTTGCTGGCAGTGTTCAAGCAGTGAGAGATACAGGTTTAAAAGAGACAGGAAAAAGTATGTATACAGAGTACTGTGGCACCCTGCCTGAATACTGAGTATCTACCACAGCCTAGAACATGTTGTTCAGCCTGGAACTGCAGCTGTGACAATCACTAAAACCCTGATGGATGAGAAGAGATGGAAATAGTACAGCTGGTTTAGTCTAGGGAAGTAAAAAAGGTGGAGGAGAGCTAAAAGATTATATTGCAAACAAATTAAGTGTTTCTCAGTTGCCAGCTAGAGAATTGCAGTAGTGTGACTTTTAAAAGCATAGTTTGATAAGGGTACACAATATAATACCAAGTGGTTTTTTTTATTTGTCATTGTGGAAAAATGGATTATATGATTTAAATTATTGTTTCCAGACCTGTATGGATATAAGGACAGAAACTAATAACTTATCAACATGTTTCTTTCAATATTTGAAAGTTTTATTGTACTTCAGGCGTGGTTTTGGCTAAGCTAAAATGTCTACCTATTTTTATTCAGAAAAACTGTAATATTCAAGCTACCAAAGGTGGGTAGACAGCCTAAATATGCTCTTTATTCCAGTACCTTATTTATACACTCTGGTGTCAAAAAAACAGCTGGGCTGTTCAGTCTAATCTGGTACTTTGTGCTTTCAGTTACGTGAACATGCTGGAACCTCAGATGCTACAGTGAAGCAGACTTCATTTTACTTCAGCAATCTCAGCATGAAAAGTTGATTTCAGGTGGTGGTGAGTAATTGGGTTGGTATTTTGTGATTTAATGCAAGGACAGGGAGAGAAAAGAATCACAATTTATTGACCTAATATATTCCTTAGTTTAAAATTTATTTGTTTTGATTGATTACCTTTTATTTATTAGTTTTTCTTGAAGAAGAGAAATACAAAATCATAGAAGCCTCCACATGTTTCACCATTATAGTTCAAACATAGATTGAATCGTAATTCAGTTTTAGCATGTTGGACTAGACTGGGAATTCAAATGTCTTGCATACCAATAAAAAAAGCAGTCGACCTGTCTGTGTTCAGATCAATGTATTTCATTCTAGTTAATGGGGCTATAATGTTTTAGTTGGATTCAGTATTGGATTTAGTTTGTAATGGGCTTTTTGGGATTAACATATCTATTCCAGCACAAAAAGTATAGTACATTTTAAAATTGAGGATTTTAAAAATATGTTTTCTTAGGAACACCAGGGAGTTCATGCAGCCAAGTGAATTATGCTAGACTGACATTTTTGGATTACTGGGACCAATCAGATATAGATCTCTAATTATCTCTAATCCTTTAACTTTTTTAAATTTCTGGTAGCTTATGATAAACTAGTGTGAGTTTCCTCAGTCCAGTTTCTGGCAAGGATGGATATGCTCCTTAAAACCGTAATACCTGATTTCATTTACTATTTTAGCTTTGGGATAAATGGATGTAGGAAAAAAAAGCCCAAACCATACTTGCAGCAGCTTGTAGTAGGAGGCTGATTTACAAGACAGTGCCACTTCAGCAAGGTTTTTTCACTGGACTTTTAGAATTTGAAAGGTGAAAGGAAAGACTTGGTCCTTCCTCCTTGTAATCCCACATTATATGATTCTGCACTTATGAACAGAAAATTAATTTGGTCTGTTGCTTTA
Organism: Anthoscopus minutus; assembly: GCA_013399455.1. NCBI lineage: Eukaryota > Metazoa > Chordata > Aves > Passeriformes > Paridae > Anthoscopus > Anthoscopus minutus. The sequence continues at coordinate 85,430 of VWYI01042536.1, read as the reverse complement.
TTTACACTAATAAACTTCAATAATTTTGAGCTTTAGAAGTGACATGACTCAATGTTAGAGCAAAAGGAATAGCTAGCTCAGCAGGCGGAAGTCTCCAGCACTCACACCAGGACAGGGCCAGCCTTGAGCAGAGCTCTGGACCCAAGTGCTGGCTCAGAGCCACGCTCTGTGAACACCCAAACACCGAGGGCAGGAGCAAGGATGAAAGAGAAGCCTCTCACGGGATTTCCAAAGAGGTTTATTCGCTTGAAAGTTCTCCCATGAGAGAGCCCAGATCTTAGATTACAGCCACTGATATACGGGGGAGGAGCAAGGGGAGGGGATGAATGAGCCTATGAGGGAAACTCAGGGGAGGAGAACAAGGAGGGGTTTACAGAGTATAAACCAATGAAGGAACACACTGTGAGGGAAAAGGTTACATAAACCAATGAGGGACTGAATAACAGGGGATGGACAGGGAACATTCGGGAACAAGGGGCAGTTTCCAGAATGGATTGGCAGCTGGGAGAGATGGGTATACCTGGGATAAACTATTAACATCACGGGGCAGGGGGGGTGGTATAATTTTACAATATAGAAAGTAATTAAATCAAATATAGTAAGCAAAAATCATGCTGCAACAGTGACACAATAAGGCTAGAAGGCTCACATTTTGTACACACCTTCCAGAAGGAATCCTACCGTGCTTAATAAAAAACCGAAAATCTAAACCAACTTATAGATTTACCAATATTACAATATTTGTACCTGGAAAAGTACACCATTTGATAGGGATACTGAAGTCTATCCCTAAAAGCCTTGTAGCCTAACACAAGTTAGTGGAGTGGGAAAGAAGCCACAAACTGAAGTATTTCTAAAGCCTAAAATGGATGCATAATTTAATACCTCTTGTACAGTGAAGCAGCAATTAGCTCTGATATTCCGCAAAATAAAATAATCATTCTACAACTCAATTTACTGCAACACAGGGAAGAATATTAAAAGCTTTCTGAATAATGAGGCACTAATTTTAGTTTCTGCATTATTTCCATTAGTGACAATTGTCTGCTATATGGTGATTTCAATGGAAAGATCGTAATGCTGCCACAGTAGAAAAGGAGACAGCACTTTGTTTGAAATAAAAAATACTCTAATAAAAAATGAAGTCACAAATGTTTATGTACTACCTTGATCCAAATCGGGTCATTAATATAAATGTGGATTTAAAATGCAAATATTTAAGGATTTAGTGGCAGGGTGATTGGTAAGAATTAAAAAAGTTTCAGTTTACATTCTGGATTCTATGTGAGTAAATAATACTTCAATGGAAGCATATTTCCTCAGCACTGTTGTTCTTTGTAGTTCAGCACATTTGCATACCTTTTATTTAATTTCAATCAGACTGGATAATTGCTAGCAGGTTGACTATGGGCAGAAGAACTGGCAAGACCCTCAGGAGAGGTTATCATGAATTCCAGGCTTAAAATTTGGATGTATTCAAGTGCAAAAAAGCATAAAGTCCATGGAAGCAGCTGCCTATAATTCTCAAGTTTGTGAGTTGGCAATGCTCCCTCATATATTAGGGTCACAGATGCTGCTTTCATGTCAACTGAGGATATATTCTCCTGGTGGAAATCCTCAAATATCTGGTTGGATACTGAAAGGCACCAGAACATCAGAAAAGCATGGTGGTACTGAGCTGAATTTAAATAGAAAATGTACAACTCTCACAACACCAGGTTGGTTTTTTTTGTTTTTTTTTCTTTTTCTTTTTTTTTTTTTTTTTTGGTTGTTTGTTTAGTTTGTCTGGGTTTTTTTGGGTTTTTTTTTGTTTTTTTGTCTGCATGTGTTTCAGGGTTTTTTGGGGTTTTTTTTGGTAGGTTTATTTAGTTGATTAGGGATTTGTTTGTGACCTTTTTTAACCTTTCTTGCATTTTTTAATATAATCTTTGTCTTGGTGAGATAGTTGCTTAGTTATCTATCTTTGCTGGCATCAGGCAATACTTTTGGAGGAAGAGATTCCTTCTCTGATATTGGCACATGGGTGTGCCTAATGAAAAGTCATCCTTGGTTAGTTATCTATCTTTGCTGGCATCAGGCAATACTTTTGGAGGAAGAGATTCCTTCTCTGATATTGGCACATGGGTGTGCCTAATGAAAAGTCATCCTTGGTTAGTTATCTATCTTTGCTGGCATCAGGCAATACTTTTGGAGGAAGAGATTCCTTCTCTGATATTGGCACATGGGTGTGCCTAATGAAAAGTCATCCTTGGTTAGTTATCTATCTTTGCTGGCATCAGGCAATACTTTTGGAGGAAGAGATTCCTTCTCTGATATTGGCACATGGGTGTGCCTAATGAAAAGTCATCCTTGGTGAGTCTGTCACATTGAGAAGAGTAGAGCAATGTACAGACAATGGAAAAATATGGAAATACTTTTTCTAGGGTTGCATAGAAGACAGTGAAGTGTGTGGTGGAAACCCTAGTGTCTCTGGTGTTAAACTGAGAGAAGTTTAGAGGAGGAAATTTGGTCTGCATCTTCTATTTTATTTGCTTTATTTTTGGAAACAAACAGTGTATGCTAGTCAGATGCATGGTCAGATGCAGACTGCTGTCAGAGCTTAAAGCAATGGCTTTTGTGCCTTGAAGGAGGCAGATAAATGCTACTTGGAGTGGCCCATCTCCCTGGCCAGTGGCTGTGGGGATGGGAGGCTGCTCTGGAGAAAGTTTCTAAAGACTTACAAATCTTTCTTCTGGAGAACCTGGAAGAGCCTGTCAAAGAGTTTCCACAAGGAAGCACTTGGATAAACGGCAAGCAAGGGAGATAAGAGGAAGGCTGGCTAAGAAACCCAGATTTTTCTGGGAGAAAGTGCTTGAGGTTGCAGAAGTCAGAGAATGTGTATGAAGTTCAGTGTTATTTAAGAGTTAAAAGTGACTCTGTACTACTTGATAGCAAGTCGAATGAAATGATGAAATGAAATTGTGAGGAATGATTTATTCCTCTTCAATTAGAAGTTGCCAGCATATTTGCTCTGGAAGATAGCAAGTTGTGCTGAAAAGTGAGATAGATACTTGTGAGATGGATGTTGACATAATATTGAGTTTTTGTAACAATTTTGGCCCAGCATTTACTATTTTTGATGTAGCATCTTAGGCTACATATTTTGTTCCTATGTGGTTTGTTACAAACTGTTTCTGCTTGTGTTCTGTTTTCCTTCCACTTGTTTAAGCACATTATAAGCTTCTAAGTACCAGTCTTTACTGCTTCAAATGGGACAAAATTCCATTATAGAAAGGAAAAAAAATAGGAAAAATTCTAACTCCCAACAAGTCTCTAAAAATCAGTAGTTGCTGGGACAGAAAAAATGGCAATTTGGGGTTGTCATGGTTTGGGTTAACTCTTATAAAGGATAAAGAAACAAGATTTTCCAGTGTTTGTTCCATTTCACCTTAGGAACTTCTGCAAAACACCAGCATCTTTATTTGTGGGGAGATCCTGGCTTATGTAATTTTTTAAAACTTTTATTAAAGTAGAAATAAAAAAAATAAAGTTATAATAGTTTTCAGGGTGAGAGAACAGAATTGCTGTCTTTTATGGATACTGTTATCATTTGCATGCATACATGCATACAAAATAGCATGACCATAAAGTTAATTCCTTTGAGAAGAAACATTACGGCAGAGTGTGAAGGCAGAGGTCAAATAGCCTTCCCATCAAAGCTTGTGCCAAGAGCAACAAACGTGACTTCAATGCATCAAAGCACTGTATATAAGCACAAGAAATCTTTCACAAATATTTAGGCAGGATGAAAGCAATTAAAGTCAGATTGTTTGATTCTGTACAATCCTATGAAACATCCTTAATAACTTTCACAACACAGATGGGTGATTATTGGGTGAACTAAAACAAGCAGCTATGAAGACATATTGCCAGAGCTGACACTGCAGTCAGATAACCTGTGGCACCCAGCTGCTATGTACCACAATGTAGTATCACTGAATCTTCTGTTGTTTATTGCAACTTTTCTAACCTGGGACTGAGAAAAAGATTCTCTGTTATATATCTGGTTGCCAGAAAATAGCAGAATTCCATTCACTTTATGTTGTGAAAGAGTAGTCCACTGGGATTCAAAACATTGCTTATGTTTAAGGAGGCAGGAAACATAAAAGAATGAAAGAGAGGTTGTGGAGAAGGGTGCTGTTTTCTCAGGTTTTATTTTTATGTGGAAATGCTATTATTGCTATGTCTTTGTCTATTACCTGCAAAATTCTCTTCAATATCTAATTTGATTTCAATTTTTCTCAGAGTCCCGTGGATATTTGGGAGACTAGAGTCTCTGTAGTGAGCAAGCCCTATATATTGCAGTTAAAATGTGCAGCCAAATCAGCACAAGGTATTCTGAACAATGCAAATCTGCATTTATTTCCTATCTTGTTCTGTGATGATCATCTATCAGGAGGCAAATGGCACAGCTGAAAGACCTGATACCTGCTTTGGTATTGCTCACCTGACATATTCCTTCAGAAATATTCAGTCTGGGGAGAATGATTCAGCTATTGGGTAAAGCAATGAAGAAAAATCTCTCTGACATTAGGACTTTATAACAGCAGTCTATCATCCCTGCAATTACCCATTTGTATACTTATGAAATCTGTTTAGTATCACCTTTTACGGATAATAGGTCTCCAAAATAAGGCCTTTCAAATTAATTAACCAGATCTTTCCATATCTTGGCTCTTTAATGTTTCTGTGCAGTTTTTGAAGGAGTCAAGGGAATTTGCTATGCAGAATATAATTTGATTTGAAAAGATCTACTAGATTAAGGAAGCTCTCTTTGCCACTGTATATTAGAGTCTTTCTAACTGTTCCTAGGAATCTGGATGTAAAAATAACTACTCATTCCTGCCATGGTAGTAAATATTCACATCCTCACTGCTTTTCTACAGAATGAAAATGTCGTAAAGGTAGTTAGCACTTGCCTGCTTCCATCTAGCTAGTTCTTAGCAAATGTTTGTGGTATATTTACTTGTGAAATTTGCTTAAAACCTCAAAAGTGAAAAAAGATAATTTCTTTAGCTGATACCCTCTCCCTTCTTTCCCATATGCATGTAAAGAACATATTGCAGTAATAAAGTGGAACTTGAGGAGGAGAAAGGAAAAAAATCTTTAAAAGAAAACAGTTAGCTTTACACTGACATTTCTAAAAAGAATTTTAAATTAAGAATCTGCTGCCTTTCTAGTTGTCTTTTTCCTCTTACTTGCTTGCTAGTGGCTGACTTCAAGACTGGAGCAGGGGGGAGGGTTTCAGATGACATTCTTGTGGTATATGGGACATGGAAGAGGTTACCTTTTTCTCTTTGGATATGGGAAAGTGTACTCCTGTTTGCAATCTCAAAAAAAATAAGTGAATTCTACTCTTTTTAATGTTTTAGAACTTTATAGCTCTCTTATAGGTTTTAATAAAGGAGAACAAGTGTGTTTGACCAACTGCTGCAGGCCAGCAGACTATGACTTCTGGCACTTTAGAAAAAAAACGAATTCAAAACACTTTCTCATAATGCTTTTGTAACATTAACAAAAATGTTAATGTCCTTTAGTCTAGAGTAAAACTGAATTACTCAACTTTCTAAACAAGATTTTCATGTCTCTGTAGAAGCTGACAATGCCTGCAGCATATAACTTTCAGAAAGCTTAGTATCTGTGTTTGCACATTTAAGTTACCCTTTTCCCCCTCTAGAATAATTATAAACACAGAACAGAATAATAAAGTGGTTTGGATTGGAAGGGACCTTAAAGACCTTTTAGTTTCAATGGTCACCTACTTCTAGTGCTGTGTGCACTTTACACTAGACCAGATTGTTCAGCACACAATCCAACCTGGCCTTGAACAATAACAGGGGTAGGACATCCACAGCTTCCCTAGATAATGTGTGCAGTGCCTCGCCACCCCCACTGTAAAGAATTTCTTCCTAATATCTAATCTAAATCTACCCTCTCCCACTTAAAAGCCATTACTCCTTGTCCTGTCACTACACTTCATGATAAAGAGTCCTTTCCCGTTTTTCTTGTAGGCTGTGTTTAGGTACCAAAAAGTTTTATAAGGCCTCCCTGGAGTCATCTCTTCTCCAAGCTGAACAGCTCAAATCTCTTGGCCTATCTTCATAGGAGAGGTGCTCCAGCCTTTCTCTGGATTTGCCCAAACAGGTCCATGTCTTCCCTGTGCTGGGGACCTCAGAGCTGGATGCAGCACTCTGGATGGGGTCTCACCAAAGCAGAGGAGATAGAGGAGCAGAATCACTTCCCTCAACTTGCTCATAACGCTGCTTTTAATGCAGCTCAGAATGCAGTTGGATTTTTGGGCTGTAAGTGCACATTACTGACTAATGTTCAATTTTTCATTTACCTGCTCTCTCAAGTCCTTCTCCATAGGGCCACTCTCAATTCTGTCATTGCCCTGCCCAGGGTTGCCCTGACACAGATGCAGGACCTTACACTTGACCTTTTTGAACTTTGCGAGGTTTCACAGGCCCACCTCACAAGCTTCTCAAAGTCCTTCTGGATGGTATCCCTTCCCTCTGGAGTATCAACTAGACTACTCAGCTTAGTGTCACCAACAAACTTGCTGGGGGTCCACTCAATCCTACTGTCCATATCCCTGACAAACACGTTAACAATACTCATCCCGATATGGACCCTGAGGGACAGCACTCATTACTGCTTTCCAACCAGATGTTGAGTCATTGACAGGAATTCTTTGTGGGAAAGGATCTAGACAACTCCTTATGCACTGAGTGCCCTACCTGTCAGATCCTTCTCTCTCTGTTTTAGAGCCCAGGATATCGTATGCGACAGTATGGACTGCTTTACACAAGTCTGGGTAGACTATACCAGTCACTCCCCCTTTTCCACTAATACTGTAATCCCACTGTAGAAGGTCAGAAAATTTGCCAGCCATGGTCTGCTCTTAGTGAAGGCATGTTGGCTGTCACCAATCCCTGTTTTCCATGTGCTTTAGATTAATTTCCAGGAGGATCTGCTGTATGATCTTGCCTTACACTGGCTACCCAGCCTATAGTTCTCTGGATGGGTTTGTGTATTATATTTTTTCTTCTCCAGTCAGTGGAAACTTTCCCAGCCTGTCACAACTTTCATCTGATGTATGTATTGTGTATATGACCTGACAGACATCTATCTTTCTGAAAAGGCACAGAAAAACTCTTAGTGGAGAGATTGGCAGTTGTATTGATTATGGTATTTAATATAGTGCTTGGGTCCAAATATTGTCAGCACAAAGCATTCATGTCAGCATCCCTACTAGCTCTGTTATGGAAGTAATTAGCATTACCCCTATTTTACAGAGAAAAGTGAAGGAAGAATGGGGAGAAAGTTGGCTGACTCTGTAAGGATATATTGGCCAGCTATGGGGCAAAGTTAGCATGAGGAATGCTAGAACACTCTATTGTATTTAGTTCAGACCATCCTGAAAAAAGCAGGCGTACTTTTGAAATTAACTTTTCTTTGTCAGACTTCTATTTATACTGAAATTTAAGGATGATGATCTTCTTTTTATGCATGTAGATTTTGCTTTTGTTCCACTACTTTTGTTTTTTCTTCTTGCAATGTAGGAAGATACAGTTTCAATCCATGCAGATTTTGTACAAAAAAGAACTGGATTATGTAGGAATCTCAGAAAATGTTGTTTCTTCCTTGAAAACATTATGCAAAACAACATGCACTGTATATTCCACAATCACACAAATTTGAGTTTTGATTCTAAGTTTTTACCAATGAAAATTGTATCTGTATCAATTAAACCTGGTAATTAACGCTGAGTCATTAGCTCTGTTGGCTGTCAATGCACTATTAATTGTACATGTATACATGTGAATAATGTATATAATGTATTAAATTACTTCTGAGTGTAATTGATATTTCTGCATATGATGTTTTGTCTGTAAATAACAGTAGATAATAATCTGTGGCCATTTAATCTTGTTTTAAGAATTAGCTGAATTATAAGTACTCTATCAAAAAATAGCAAAAGGATTGCACAATTATTTTTAGCATTTGTTAAATAAAAGCTGCTGTTGAAGCCCCTGCTGTTTCTCCGAGCTAGTTTTTGCCCTTGGGAAATGATTTCAAAGGGCATGGGAATAATTCATCATTACAAACAGACAGAGAACAAGTGTGAAAAAGGTAAACAGGAAGGCAAAAATACTATACTGAAAAGATTACACAGATGTTTTGGACAATGGTTAAAAAAAGAACAGGGCAAAGCCGAAAGGAAACTGGTGGTGTTAGTATGGCATAGCTGAAGATGTGAGATCAGACTCTACAAACAGCAAGTTACTGTAACAAAGCATGAAACCAGCCTGAAAAGTGTGGTCTTCTTAACTACCAAATGGAGCAGAGATTCTCTCTGGATAAAGCTCAAGTTAGGAATGACTGCAGTAGCTTACCTGGGTCTTCCCAGCAGTCTGATGTTTAAACTGTCCACAGCCTCCTGCTTACATTCTAGCTAATGAGGCACCACAATAGGGTCCCTCAAGCAAATCGCTTGTTTGAGGCTTGTGGGAAGTATTTAATCCAGGAACAGTGTAAGTTTCTGTTCCATTGCCTTGCATCAGTCACCTTAGTAGCAGTTTGGGTAGATATGGTACCTATAGCTGTCACCAGTGATGAAACATGAGCCAGATGAGGGATGTGAGAAGCCTGGAACCAAGTATCTACAGTTTACATTTACATCTTGCATATACGTGTGTGTGTGTGTGTGTGTGTGTGTGTGTGTGTGTGTGTATACTCCAACAGTTTGTAGGCCTGTAGCTTGCCCTTAATAAACTATTAGTATAGGTTATGAAGAACAAAATAGCTGCATTTACACATCTACTGCTCTCCCCGAGGTGCCATGTTCAGAAATAGGTCAGGCTTCTCTCTGCCATATGGATCTACTCCATGAAAATATATGCTTTAAGGTAAATAAAATTATGGCAGGCATTTTTTCATCCATGGAAAAACAAGGGAAAAAACCCAAAAAACAAAGATAAAATCAAAGATTCACAATGAAAAAAAATGACAAGAGGAATACAATGGTATGCCATCTGACAAATTATAACATGTACTATGAATGGAGATAAAAATGCTGGTTGTCATAGAGTGGGTAAGTGACAAAAGAGTTCTGGGGAACACCCACAGAGTGAAGATAAAAGAATGAAAATTACCATCACAGAACAGTTTGAAATGCGTGTCAAACCATAAAATATGAACTACTGGAGTAAGGGGTGTAAGATACACTAACAGTTTGCTTTAAATCACTGGTAAAGAGATATCTTCGTGGTGGAAAGCAGCTGCATAACCAGAGAACAATAAGAGGATGAATCAGGACCTTCACAGGTCACCTGAGGTAAGTCATTAATAATAAGACCCAAAAAGGGAAGTCATGCTGGAAAAGGTCTGTGCAGTGTGGTAGGCATGGATAGCATACTATGCAAAAAGATACAACCCCTGTCAAGACTTTGAGAAATGTGGCGAGAGGGAAAGATGATAGTAATTTAACAGAACAAAGGTTGAAATTATGTGGAATTTTTTAACATGGGAATTGTCTTTCTTTTTTGACCTCAGGAGACATGAATAATGAGATCTGAGAAGCAGTAGTAGAAAGAAGGAAAAGAGAAACTTTAGGTAAAACCCACCTAACAAAGAAGCACACAGCAGATAAATGAAATAAGGGGATACATAAGAGTAGAAGAGAGGGAGAAGTCTTTGTTATTGCACTCAGAGAAGGAAATAACAAGGATATACATATTTCACACTTTCCTGCTGAATTCACTTCTACTGTTTGAGGAATAAGAATAGCTTAGTTTGAATACTTGTGAGAGAAACTGGGCCTTGGTCAGACAAGAGAAAAAACTGTGATTGTTGTAGGTGTGGAAAGAGCAAGCTGCAGTATTTTCTTAGTTGTGGGTGCCACAGATGTCCTGAACTTCTGATCATCAGGCTCCTGTTTTTATTTCATCTGATTCCCCTGCAACCTTATTGGAGCCAAATTACAGGCTTCAGTAAGAGCTGGCATGTTTCTTCTATTACATTAAGTGGTTTCTCAATTGTGCCACACAGTGTAGTGTAAAAAGTTCTAAATTACATACTTCTTGTGACTGTGGCTTCTATGGAGCGAATTGTAAAAAACATGTTTCCCAGATTGATGCTTCCAGAATTGCAGACAATAATCAATGCCTATAGTCATGTGAGGAGGACTTGTCCCAGGGCATATTGTTTTCTGTTTATAGTCCCTGGTGACTTGTAATTCTTGCTTATTTTTGCTTCCACACTCTTTGCTTTCCCCACACCCATGGGAAAGAAAGTGTGTTTTGTTGCATTGGGAATTGAGATATAATGCACTAGCTCCTGCCTTCCTCTGCAACTGATTTATGTCTGATTCCCTGCAGTATAAAGGCACATATTTTCATGCCATAATAATCTCCTTAAGCATAGGCTCAAAGAAATTCTGGATGCTGCAGCATGACTCCCTAAGAGGCCTCTCTAATGTGGCCCTTTCCAAGGGCCAGTGGAGTAATTGCCTGCGCTCTCCCCTCTCCCAAAGGAACTATACTGCTATTGTGCCTACAGGGAATGGTCTTTTGGGGATGACTCACAGCTGAGAGAAAACTGTTTGTGTGGTGTCAGAGCTCAGGTTTGACCCTAAATCACTGTTTACTCACAGTGAAACCCCAGATGTAGGACTGTGGAACCCTGAGTCTGTAACCTCAGGAGCTCTTTCGTAGTAAATCCTTATTCACAAGGAAGTCCAGTTTGAACAGAATCAAGCTTAGACTGAGAAATCCTAGCTGAGATAGAAGCTGCTTTTGTTAGGCAGACCCAAGTTGTTGCTTACTGCTTTTCAACTGAGAGAGGAGCTCACTGCTGGTTCTCTGCCCACGGTGTGGCTGGGAAACTGGAGGCTTCAGCTGAAGAAAGGAAGGGCTTCTCTTCATTAATACCTTCTAGAAACAGGCTAGAAAGAGAACATATGTACATCTGGGCTCACATTTTTCTGAAATCTGGGAGATGAGGCTGTGATTTCAGCTTTGAAGAAACACCTGATAGCTGCACTGCTGGCCTCAGGCCAGCCCTGCAGGAGGCAGAGGCAGCCCCTCCAGTCTCTGTTGGCCAGTGGCACTACTAGCTTGAGTGTTTTGTCAGTGATAACAGCTGTCACAGGTGCCAAAGCTCAGACCTCAAGCTAAGATGTTCTGTAGAATTTAATGTTATGTATACACTGCAGTCCAAGGCACTGGTACTGGACACAAGGTAAGCATAACAGAGGCCGTCTTGCTGTAATGAATAGATTATTGAGAATTTGGTCCTCAGTGAGTTCTAAGCTCTTTCAGCTCGCATCCTCTGCACTCTATCTGAGATGCTCAGATCTCCCATTATCTTCATAGTACTTAAAGGAGGTAGACTGCTATATCTGTTATGATTATCCAAATAGGTACATCTTCTATCCGCACATATACAGTTTCTTTAAGCCACACAGGGTTTCTAAACCGACTTTTATGTTATTTCCTGTTTATAAATCTATTTGAAGGCATTTTGCATTGTTTCTTAGTCCAGGACATAAAGTAGATCACCACTTGTGTATTTGAGTTTCTTATGATTATGTACATAACGTATAGAAGTGCTGGTAATAAAGGCTAGGACACTTCACATCTATTTTTCATCTGCATCTCAGAGTTTGGTTTATCAGTCCTTTGAAGCATTGGTGAGTCTTCTGCAGCTTTTACAGTTCATGTAACAAATCACATACTACTGTTAGTTGGAGTTAATTTTTCAGTAATGTGTTACAAGCAACAGAGGAGCTTCTTTATACCTTTACTAGCAAATTTTAGCCTTCAAGACATATATTTTTGTTGTACTTGTATTGCAATTTGATCAAGAGATGTGTTCTAGCTGTATTTATTCTTAAAATCATGTTAGTATCATTTGTAATGTTAGATTCTTAGCAGTTCTATTTCATCTGTTTATAAGGTCTTTTTTCTTCAGTTGCCTACAGTAAGTATTTGATTCTACACTTGAAGGATGTTTATTGCCAGCATAGTTGGGTTTCTCATTTGGGGTTTTATACATAAAAAATAATGGTATTAGACTATTTTTCCAGTTCTCTACATTCTAAACAATGTTTGATTTTATTTTATTTTAATTATTAATAAATTAGTTTTAGTTCAATTCTATTGTCCTAATGAACAGTGGCAAGGAAGTGGGAGGGATGGAATTTTTTCCACCCTAGGGTGTCCTGGGGTGACTGTATCCCCAAATCGTGTGTTCTGTTTATGTTACATATTAAGTTCTTCACCTTTAAGACTGGTTCTGAGAGTGAAGAGGAGGAAGAAGAAGCGCGCAGTTTGTTTTCAGAAACAGCCTTCACTGCCCCACAGCTCTNCAAGGACTTTCCTGGATTTGCCATCTCTTTGAACAGGAGAGGTTTCATTGTTTAATATTATTCCATTTTTATGCTTGTGGATATTTTGCTTGTTAAATAAACAGCTTTTTCCACTTTCCTTCAAGGAAATTTTTTTTTTTTTCCCCCCCGAACCAGTTGGGGGAGGGGCAGCTTGAATCTGTTTCTTTTTTTCTGGAGAGACCCCATTTGGAGGTTTCCTCTCAAATTTGTCCTAAACCAGGACATAGGGCCACATAAGGTTTTTATGAGACAAAATTTAGCTCTTAATAGCCACAATATTTACAGGTTCTCATCTAAATACATTTAATCCAAAACCCTTAAAATCTGACTCTCTCCATTGTATATGCACTTATGAGCATCTCCATCTGTATATGCACTTTCTTATATAATTCTTAGCACCTTGCCTGCTATTTTAGTTGAATACCTGAGAAGATGCAGATTTATTTTCATAGAGAGCAGAGGCTTATTTTCAGATGAAGCAAAGGCAGTAAGTTCACTTTTTGAATCTCTCAACACACAAAAGAAAAAAGAAATCTATGCACTCAGGTGAGCTGTAAACTCTCACTCTTTCTTAAGCTTCTTGGACCACAGTGATAACAGTATTTAAATTATTATTCTGCTGTATTAAACTGAGATTAGTCAGAGTTGATTTAGCTCAGCTGGGCCCAGTGAGCTTGTAGGAAAGCAAGTTTTCTTGTCAGGGACTGGCTTGAAGATAACAACAAAGATGTGTGGGTGCAGCAGCTTGTGCTCCTGTATAGTAAGGTCTTGTAAATTCAGGAGAAGTTAGTGACTATGAAGGGTATTTTTGGAAGGGTGATCATAGCAGTCCATTTCATGCTTTTTCTTTGACTTCTGGTTTGAAGCTAGGACTTAAATTTTATTTCTTTATTTATTTATTTACTTATTTATTACTGATGGTAATTTATTTGTTACTGATGGTATAAAATTCTTGTTATGTTTGAAGACTATTTTCAGTATGATCTTAGTTGGCATTTTCTGTGGCAAATCTTCTATCAGAGATTTAATGAATCATGACTAATTTAGCCAATTATTGATTGAAAGAGTTAACAATAAAAACAGAGATTCTAACATTATTATTATTAAATAATCCTATTTCTTAACAGCGATTATCCTCTATAGGGAAATAAATTTCACCTACAATTCATATTATTTATGTAGCTTTTAAAAATATATTCATCCTTGGATTACTTCAGTAATATAGGCACACATAATTATGTTCTTTCTCTTTCTTCTCTTTAAATTCATACAGACAGACTGAATAACTGATTTAATTGCTGAAAGATGCAGTCAGGTATCTGGTGAATTTTAGAGTCATTTACATGAGATAGACACCTAGACAAATTAGCTCTTTTCAAAGCTTCCAGTAAAAGTCACACAGAAACCATCTATGCATCTGTGTTCTATTTGAATCACAAAATACGATGGTGACAATCTCCTTTTCTTACAAGAAATATCCTGTTTGTATCTCAGGGTTGACTCTATTCTCTGTGAGAAGTTGTTATTCTGGGTTTGTGCAGAGGCCTGATTGGGACCAAAGGGAGCTGCTCCTTGCCTAGTTCATGCCCAAGCCTCATCTGGATTTAGAAATGGTGTTCCTCGGCAAACATCGCTTGAGGAACACAGGCAAAGCATTCTCCTGAACAAGATGCAGCTGCTTCCCTCTCCTCTCTCAACTCTTTCTTTCCCAAAACAATAGGGGAGGAAGTAAAGGTCATACATTTTATAAAAAAACTTGCAAGTTAAAGGATGTGAGAGACTCAGGTTTAGTTCTCCCTGTAACCTTCACACTTGCCTGGGGTGCAGGCTGCACACCAAGACCCCAGCCTGGCAGCCAGCAGAGCTTCTTCCCAGGGCTGCAGCTTTGCTTGGAAAAGAAGTGAAGGTTTGTCAGGCTTCAGAGGGTAAGGGATCATGAGAAGAAAGGGAGTGTAAGTTATTCCAAACCCTTTTTGGTTGATAGTATTTGTGTCCCACAGTGGATATCTAATCCAAGGGAAGTATTGTTTTTACCCCCTTCCATCCAGCTGCATTTTTAGGTGAACCTATATGACTTTAAGGCAGAATCCAGGGGCACTTTACCAGAGCTCTAGAGATTCCCTCACACTTAGTATTGTTGAGCTAGGTGCCAGAAGAGGACCAGATTAAACACATGGCTATGCAATGCATTGGGCTCTGCTAGTGAGACTAGGGATGTTCTCTCCTCCTGTACTCAGCACTGCTGAGCCTGCACCTTGAGTCCTGTACTCAGTTTTTGCTCCTCACTACAAGAAACACATTGAGGTGCTGAAGCTCGTCCAGAAAAGGGAAAACAAATCTGGTGAGGGATCTGCAGCACAAATTGAATGAGGAACAACTGAGGGAGCTGGAGGTATTTAAGCCTTGAGAAAAGGAGGCTCAGGGGGGACTTTATTGCTTTCTACAAGTGCCTGAAATGAGGATGTAGCCAGGTAACCAGTGACAGGACAGGAGGAAATGGCTCTAAGTTGCACCAGGGGAGGTTTAGATTGCAAATTAGAAAACATTTCTTCACCAAAAGCATTGTGAAACACTGAAGCAGACTGTGCAAGGAGCTGAGTCACCATCCCTGGATATATTTAAGGTGCATGTAGATTTGACGCTTAGGGACATGGTTTAGTGGTGGGCTTGGCAGTGTTAGGTTAATGGCTGGACTCAATGACCTTAGAGGTCTTTTTCAGCCTAAATGATTCTATGATTCTATGGTTAGCTCTAGCAAGATTCTTACTCAGATAAGGTTATTGTTATTCCTGTCTGAGATACTCCTCTCTTTGTTTTTAAGGTAGAATCTGAAACTCATTCAGGAATCCAGAGTGGCTGGGTTATCACCAGGCTGCAAAAATTCAGATCCCAACTCTTTAAGATACCTGATGTTACCTCAGGCACTGTGGATCAGCTGATGTGGCCTATGGCTGCCACTCCAGAGCGCACTTGCCCAGGAAGTCTTGTGTCACGCACATCTGCCAGCCCATGTGGGTCTGGGATGTTCTAAGCAGTGCCAAAAAGCACTGCATGCCTGAGAATAGGCAACCTGAATGCCTCCCATAAACATCTCTGCAAATCTATCTTTTCTATGTCCTTGTACAGGTTTGTATAGAAAGTCCTCTGCAGAGCCAAAAAAAAAATAAAAGTTATTCTGCTTTTTTCCAAGTTCATGTTGATTAGCCATTGGAGTATATTTTGTGTCTTGAGAAAGAGATGGAAGTGTTTGCTTCTCTTGGGGTATTGAGTTTTCACCCTACAAGGATCTCCAGTTGCACAAGGACACAGGTAAGCGAGCAGAAATAAAGTAAGAGTGCTCCAACTTAGCTGAACAGAGGCTTGTGATTTTTTCTTGTGTTCTCAAGTGCCTAGTGACTTGAATGAGATTCAGATAGATGCTTTATTGAACTGCAGATCTGCTCAACTGGCCCCACCTCAAGAAAAGAAATAGCCATAGCATTTTTTCTGCTTTGAAAAAGCATTTGGTAAACTGAGGTATTTGGTTAAATTCATCAGATATTACCAATTTGAAACTTTTTTTTTAACCTCCTAAGATATTTTTAGAAGTTTCTTTGCTATTTTTCTTCAAGATACTATAGCAGAGTGCACATGATGGACTACATGGCCCCCAGTCCATTCAGGATTAGTAATCTACAACTGATATTTTTTTTTTCCCAGTATGATTGTGTCCAAAGATTTTGACTGGCTGTGGTCTGTCGTCAAAATCTTCTGGAGGGAGTTGTCCTGTCAGTCTGGAGAGAAGCATTGATGAGCATGCAGCCTTATGTATGAAAAATCTTTCTTTGCACAGTTTGCAATATTGTTTAAATGAAGAGTTATTTTCCTGCTGCTACAACCACATCATTTTCTTTACTGATATTTTCTGTTCTGAAAATAGTCTGTGGCCTGTATTTTTTTACACCTTTCTGCTTGATTGCAACAAGTTTGTGAGCAAGGTCTCCAAGTTACTCCAGAGCGAGAAGTATCTTGGAGATGTCCTTTGCATGTGTTCTTGACCAAGAGTGCTTTTTTACACTGCAGCCTAAAGTGTGTAGGAGGCTTTGCCTCTCCTGTTTTAACCTTAAGGAGTTTTCTTTTCTAGGATTATTATTAAGGACCTTAGTCATTATAGAAACCACGCTTAGTCAGTGGCACTTGTCCTCTTGTGCCAGAGAGAGATTTCCTCTTGAATATATACAAAGTAATTTCTGTGCACTATTTCATTACTTATTTTATTAGAAGATAAAAGCTAAATTCTACAGAACTTGCCTTCCTTTTCTTCCTAAATGTTGAAATTGGTATCTGCTCTGCACTCAGCTTCCTAGACTTTTGAATTTGCTGGAAAAGTTTATTGTAGCTTTTCACTTCAGTCAAGATGTATTTTATTCTGGTTGCATATTGGGAATCTTTTTCCAAGATGATTATAAATGTTTAAGGGGTACACCATTCCAATATCAAAAATTTTGAAGGAATCTTAGTTTTTCATATATCTATGATTTGTTTGATGAAAGACAGTCTAGGTTCAAAATATGCATTACATGTATAATATCTCTGTATCTGAGAAAAGGTTTCCCAGGCTCCTTTGGGAGCTGGCTTGTTAGCTTGCTTTAGTCCTTCCTGCTTTGAGAGCTGGGCAGCTGTGATAGATGTGTCATGGAAATTTTGTAGCACTGAAAATTTTGTATTTAGTACAGAATCCAAAAGCATTTTTCTCTCACATGGAACTTCTTAGATCCAGGATTTACAGCTGAACTTTGGTCTTAATGTCTCATCTGCCCTTGTGGGTGGGATTTTCAGAGTTTGCAGCTCTTGGACAGGACTCATACACATTTCTGCAGCTATTTCCCTATATTGTCCCTTTCACCAGCCTGAAGCACCTTCAGAATCCAGAAGGTTTGGTAGCCCCTTTGAGTTCATCATTAAGTCCTTGACATTGACTGCAAGGAGCATATTTCCCTTCAGAAAGAGAGTTGTACCCAAAAAGAACCACTATTGGATTTCAGATCTGGGATTAAAAATTCTTATATGTTGACTTTTTGTCAAAATTTTCTATTTTCTCTTTCTCCTCTTAGTTGAGGATGCTACTCAATAGCAATTATTTAATTTATTCAATACCTTTTACCATCTGTTTTGAATGCTTACCCCTGACTTTTCTCAACCCATGAAAATAGAGATGTTCAAATTCATTAGCTGGAATTCTTTTGTTTGCAATCATGTTTTGCTTTTTCAGTTATCTTGAGAAGCCAGTGATACACTACCCCTCTACTGTGTTAGGGAAGGTGTATCTGCAGATAGAACTTTCAGAAAACTAACCAAGTTGTTAGTAAAAAAAGTACTGACTTTGTCAGGAATATGGTGTGGATCTCATCACTATGCAACTGCTGTGTAAGCTGTAAAAATTTTCGGCTGATTTTTGGTAGATATACTGTGGTTAAGTAACTTCAGGAGCAGGTGGTATTCTACCAAAAAACCTGATCTTCAGTGATGTGAGAGCACACAATAGAGAGCCAGATGGGGAAAAGGATGTTTGAAAGAGGCGTTTTTTCCAAGTTTGGTGGTTGTTATGGCTGCTTGTTCTCCATGCAAATCAAAACAATGAGTAGTGCAGGCCTCTCCTGCGTAGCTCCATTCTCAAGAGATTTGCTTTGAGTTATTGAGAAGCAGTCTCAATGTACACTGCCTGCATTTGATCTGCCTATGCATCTCCTGTGTTTACACCACTAACAGCAAAGTTTCTGGCTATGATGATGTGATGCACAATTTAAGGCTGATTATTTTTTCTTCTGCTGAAGGTAAGAGATTGGTGATTTGAGAAGCAATTGGGATGATGTGGAAGGAGGGCACATGCAGCTCTGTGATTCTCTGCCTCAATGATGGTTGTTTGACCCATTTTATTGTAGCAGTAGTTTGTGATGTCGGTGTTGGGGATTTTTTGGGACAATATCCTCTTCCTAGGAAAATACTTTGTTTTGATGATTATTGCTATTGCTTTCCTATTAAAACAAACACCAAACCTTTTAATGTCCCTAAATAGGAAAAAAAAAGGGGTGATGGAGGAAGACTCAATTTCAGTCTTCTAAAACAGAAACAACTTCAAGATGGTGAAAAATTTCACAAGAAATCATCTTCAAAGAGCCCCGATCTTGTCAACCTTCCCAGCAGCCCAGAGCCCATGAGCAGGATGACACGGTGCATCTCCTGTTTCCTGGCCTCTCTTGGACATTATTCTGCAGATGCAGTGGCTGCTGACCACCATGGGTGCTCCCTTGTCAGGGAGGATGAGGATGAGGTTTCTCCCCTTGGTTGTGCAACTTCTGTCTTTTCAGAATAGCTGGTCCCAGGAGTGAGAGGAGGAAAAGCAAATGAGTATAACCAATGTTTGCTACTTTTATAGATCTGGGCTGGTACGTATGTGTGCTTCCTCACTCAGCTTTTAACTGGAAGAATGTTGACAACTAGATAAACCTGAAACAGAGTCTGTGAAAATATTAACAGTGACCTTGAGGATTTAATGAGAACAAGAACATAATGTTATCTATTCTTCTGTTTGTTGAAGTTCTTTTAATGCATTTTAATGCAAATACACTGGCATTATTAAGTAAAATAAATATTGTTTATTTTAAAAAGTGCTTCTGTTTTTTCTGGTTATGTTTGGCTTTTCTCCATCCCTCCTGCCATGTTCACAAATTAGCTGCCCAGCTGGGAATGGATAAAAATAGCTCAATCTATCCATCTGAAAAGCACGTAAATTCTAAGAGGAAAGAGTAAGATTTTAAAATACAAGCCCAAAAGAACACAGTGAGATCTGCCCCTAGGAACGTTTTTCACATAGGCTAGGAAGTCAAGCTCCTCATCACCTATTTTGTTTATATTTAGCAGCCTGTCATGTTTGATCAATTGAATATTACAAGCTCCAAGTTCTTTTTTTTTGTAACATCCTACATTCAAGCTACTGATCTCCAGTGTGTGACCTGCATCTGTGCTTTCCAAGCTTCATCCAGAAAATATTTCTAATTAAGTTCTTAAGTCAAGCCAGCCTCTGCAAACAGTTGAACTGTAAACACTGTAAATATTCTCTTGCCAAATTTCCAATAATTTATTGTTTTCCTGTTTAGATTGATATCTCCTCCTCTTTATCATAGGCATCTAGGCCTGCAAAACAGAAGGAAATTCTGAAGACTCCAATAATGTTAAAAGCCAAGACTTAATGATGCTTAATGAATCCATAAAGGGCTTAGTTGTGTTTTAACCCCAGCCAGTCACTAAGTACCATGCAGCTGCTAGCTCACTCCTTCTCTTTATCACTGAGCTGGTGAGGAGAATCAGAAAAAAGATGAAATGCATGTGTTGAGATAAGAGTTCAGGAGTTGAAATAAAGGAAAAATTTAATACCACTACTTATAATACTAATGGTAATAATAACACCACCACCAATAGTAAGTGTAATGAAAAGATGAAAGAGAAATAAAACTGAAGAGAAAGTAGTGATGCACAGTGCCAGTGCTCACCACCTAGTCACTGATGCCCAGCCCACCTCCCAGCAGCAATTAGCCCCTTCCAGCCAACTCCCCACAGTTTATGTGCTGGGCATGACATTCTGGATGCATGGTCTGGAATATCCCTTTGGCCAGTTTGGGTCAGCTGTCCTGGCCATGCTCCCTCCCAGGTCCTTGTGCAGCTCCTCACTGGCAGAGCACAGGAACCTGAAAAGTCCCTGGCTCAGGATAAGCACTGCTGAGCAATGACTGAGCCATTGGTGTGTTATCAACATCAGTCTCACATTGAATCCAAAGCACAGCAGTGTAGGTTAGGGCTAGAGTTATGTGTTACTTGTTATAGGTTAGGGTTAGTAGGAAGAAAATTACCTCTATCCCAAGTATAACCATTGTATGTAACAGTGGCAGTTATATGACAGCTGTGCAAATGGGAGAAATATTTCCTTTATGAAGACTGTTATGAATCTTGTAGGTGTCATTGATAATAATTTAGGATAGAGGCAATAAAATTTAGATTAAAAAGTTACACATGATTCCTGGAATCTCTGTCTTTTTGCTGTCTTTCAGTAAATAAAGGAATACTGAAAGAGAATATAAGAAATTCAAAAATAAATCTGTCCATAATGCTTATTTACTGAAAAATTTAAAAGCTAACCTCTCTTTATGCAGAAGTTTTGTTCTTCCCTTTGACTAACAGTGCTGCTCTTTCTTAGAGTTTGTTTAGAAAGGCTTAACTTCAATAGGGGAGCAGTTGAGAGAGAGATTCACAGATTTTTCCTCAGGTGATTTTAACACCTTGTTTCTATTCAGTTTCCAAAAACAGGAAAACACAACTTGCAAATTTTTTGTAGTCGTATAGAAAAAAGAATGCTTGAGGAAGAAACGTGGTACAGCTGAAGTAAAATTAATAGGATTGAGAAGAACCAAGTACCTTTCCAGAGATGGAGAAAGCGTGTTCCCCAGGTTGTTTTGTTATCTGCAATGGCTTAAGCAACTCCATCCACAAGAGGTAAGGAGTGCTTGAAAATACCACTGCTCTTTCAGTGCATTTTTTCATCTGAAGAGATTTTCCCTGTCATGTTGCCAGTATGAAATTCCATGGGCTACTTTTTTCTGGTGTGAATTTTGTATCTGGTGTAATATTTGTTTCTGCTGAGCTTAGGCATTGGAAGGTACTGTGCTATCCATGTGCCCTCAGTGGTGGCAGCAGCACTCCCTGGTGACTGAATTGAATAAAACTGCTGTTTCACAGACATTTATTTCAGAAGAGCTAATGCCTTGTAAAGACATAAAAGCCATGTGAGCCTGTTCCATGTTAACGTGTTTGAGCAGCACATTATGACTTCCTGAATGGAGGTGGCTCTTCAGCAGCATTTGTCCTGCTAACATATTTCTGCATTTCAGTTCCCTGTGAAAAGCTGGATATCACAGAGATGTTACTATTATTATGGTAATAGCAGTTGCATTTTGTATCTAAAATGGATGCACAGCAATAATGGGTGAAATGCTTCTTTTGTGCTCTTTACTGCCCATGAAGAGCTATGTCTTACACAGTTATCATTCAGAGCAAGCACTGTAACATCACAACTGATATTTCAGTGTCTTACACCTAAAGACTGGTGTAGACAGAACTATTTTTTTTTGCACTACTCTAGTGACTTGTTGATATACCTTCCTGACAGACTGAAAACATTCTTCTGAGGCCCCAGCCAAGCTGGAAAAATAAAATAAATTTATGTCTCCTTTATGAATGTATTTAAAGATGGAAGAAAGATTAATTTACTTGTGAAGTCTAATCTATATGTCCTTATCTCTTAAATCACTTATTGGTGTAAGTAAGTCTTAGACAGCCAGAAACAGGCTGTAAATAGTATAGAATATATACTATATATATACTAAACTATTTTGTAGTATAAATCTGGTAGAAAAAAGCAAGGTATTTTTTCTTCTTAGCAGAGAGGAGTATTTAATCTAGTTGTATTGCAGATCTGTATGCTTCAGAAATTCCCAATTTATTGGGACTAAGCATACACAACCTATTTGTTTTTAGTGTTGTATAGAGGTAGGATAATGTGCAGTTGTAAACAGTTGTCAAGTCGGTGAATTAGTTTTTAAATAAATGAGGCCGAGGATTTTCTAACAGAGGAGTTTCTGAAACACTTAATTGTAACATGTCATTCTTAATTTAATGTAACCTCACATATAAAGGACTGTAGTACAGACATCAGTGTGTTACAGTAGTTTGCTCTACTGGAATTATCATGAGACAGCACAATGCTGCTTAGAAACATCTAGATGCTTCAGTCATTGCAACCTTGCCTTTTGGGGAGATTGTGTATCTTAATACACAGTTTTTTACCACTTTCTTAAAAAGTGAGAATTAAGCCTACTAGCAGATATGAGTGACTACACAAGAAAAATAAGTAGACACACTCCACACTTCCCAAGAACATATGAGATGTCTTTGTTGGAGACAAGGTTAGATGCTTTGTGTATTTTGCCTGAAGACAGTACTTGAGCAAAGGAATCATGACCCTCTTGATCATTGTCCATGAAGCACTTGTGAGCACTCAAACTCTTAGCTACAGTGTTCATCAGTCTATATTCTAGATAAACAGTGCCTAAGCATTGTATTACTCACTGCCTTTATTTTTAAATTCAGTCCTGAGGAAACCATAATTTCCCATCCCAAATGCCATTTTATTTTTCTTGTGGAGTTCATCTTCACCTGCCTCTGGAGAAGTGATTTAATTTCATATTAATGCGAAGCAAGTGGAGCAGTCTTGCTCAAGTGTGTCCCTGCAGGCAACATCTACAACACAACTCCTAGTCCATTGGACTCTGATGCCTTGGGCTACAGTCAGCTGCATGTTGTGACCATGTCAGAAGGAGCAAAGGCAGTATGTAAGCATGCTGGACCCTTGTTCTTCTCTGCTCCAGCAGGTATGCAGTCTGACTCCAATATGAGCCTCAAAACAAGTAGTCTGTGATCAAAGTCAAGCTTGGAGGATTTGTTTGTGCGCTGGAATAAACTGCATGTTAAAGAAACCCAAGATGTACCTTCTAAAAGCTGGTTTGATATTTTAAGTTCACTTTACCTGAATTGTTGTATTGAGATGCCTCAGAAACTATTTTTAAACTTCTGAAAGCAAAAATTCTCAAATGAGAGCTGGGATACTCCATGTAGACTTTGTTCTTGCAGGAAAGAATTTTCTTCCTGCCAATTCAGTGTCTTAGACTTAGTCACCCATAGTCCCAAAAATTATTCTTTGGCCCTTTTGGAGGTCTGGGACCTTCCTGACAATTCAAGAGATTGTTCCTTTCTCTGCATGAACTGCAGCTTCCAGATCCGTACTGTGTCTCTGGACTTGTTGCACCCCATCACCTCTTAGGCCATCTGTCTCACCAGTGTACACAGGGGAAAGAATGCTTCTCCTCCTTTTACTGCCAGTCTCATCTAGTTTTCATAATGGAATTTAACAGTGTTGTGCACAAAATTAAAGTACCGAAATCAAAACCAAGTCCTTTTCATGACATTTCCTCCATCTTCTTTTGAGGAGTGCATTTCTATCTAAGCTACCAGTTTATTACAAATTTCTGCCGTGCAATCACCCCACATTTTGGTAATTTAAATTGCTTCTGCAGAAAATAAAAAATCTCAAGAATGTTCCATAACTGAGATTTCTTGTGTTAAACAATGTAAGATGGAGTGTGTCAACTGGAGCTAGAAACAAACAGATCTTAATAGATGTATTTAAAGCAACTCGAACAAAATAGGAGTAAAGAGTACTCAAATGCAGAATTAAAACAGTGTATCCCAAGGTGTTCAACCACATAATTCAGCCCATACAATGGATTGAGTGATTCTTGGCTGTGATCAACATTTTGCAGACACTTGACCTATGATAATTCTTATCCTGAACTAAGTCTTGAAAATCTTTTTCATCTGCTAAAGGGAAAGGTCCCCTTCCTTTCATCTTCTCTCAATTTGCAATATGTGCAGAGCAATTCTTTCCCGTTTCAAACTTGAGGTGATGGTAAGTGGTGAAATATCACCTTAAGGCTTTTTCTTTATTTTCCTCCCAACTGTGTAAGTTAATTCTCAAGCAGCCCACATTTTGTATAACTTTTTGGAACGTTTTTGCTTTTCTATAGCAAAATGAGATGACTGAAGAGCAAGCTCATCATGTTTCAGTTTGAATGAAGTCAAAGTGAAATGGAACAAACCAATATCAGGGTACAAATAGTAGTCTTTCCTGTAATATGGAAAAAATAAAGCAATGTGAAGTCGTCCTACCTTAACAATTAAAAAAGCCATAAATAAAAAGAACAAATATGGCTTCCATGTTCATTAGCAATCAGTGTAAAGAGGATTTCTTTTGGTTTAAAATATTTTTTTGGTTGTTTTGTTTTGGGTTTTTGTTTGTTTGTTTTTAATAATTAGGCACATACCTAGTGAGAACATCTGTCTAATAACTCCTACACTTTAGGAAGTTGTTGATTTTTGAACTACTTTTTAATTTTAACTGCATTTGAAGTAGAAGCCACGTACTATACAATAAGGAATTGCCTGAAACAAAGCCAATTTTTAAGACTGACTTGTCAGAGAATTCATGAACCAAGATGATACTGAGGCATCCGTAATACTCAAAATATATTAACTCAACCTATTGAATGAAAATGCAAATTATTTATAATTTACATGAGGAGGAAAAGAAATACAAACAGAATAAACTTAAAATGGACCCTCTAATTGCTGTACAAACTCATGCATCATCCACTACACTTTAGTGTTGTACTGTTACTAGACTTGAACAGGAACTTTTCAATGAAACTAGAACATTATGTAGGAAATTAATTCTGCTTCAGCTAATGTGTGGCTTCTTAGCCTCAGGGTAATTTTCCTAACTTAAAAGGGGAGAGTGATACTTGTCCCAGAATTGACAGTACTCTTGTATTCATTTCCTGCAGATATGGAAAAACTAGCTCGAAGCATAGGATTTGGGCACTGCAATCCTAGTCTTGCATGAATGTCATAGCTCCTTTATCAGTCACTGTTTCAGAGCACAGTGCTTGTGTGAGACCAGATGCAGTGCTGCATTCTGACAACATTAGACACCTTGAGAAATAATGAAACCGGCAGATGCTGATGGTACTATACAATCTCATGTCCAGTGATTTCTTGAGATGAGTTATTATTTTTATTGTTTATTTGTTATTAGTAGCTTTTGAAGATGTTTCTCCATAGAGAACTTGTCTGATCTCTTTTGAGCTCACATAAACATTAACATCTATCATGTTCTTTTGTCAAGGTGCTCCATGAGTCTATTAGCCATGGAATGAAGAAGCACTCTGTATGCGTGTGTAAACATCTCAGTTTCATTTGTTCTTTTATTTATCTTTTCCTTTTGTTTAAAAAATTTAAAAGATGTTAAATATCACTGTTGGAAATGTTTTTCTGCCTACAGAAATGGCTTCCTGCCAAACACCAATTAACATTATATTATAGACTGATGAAAATAATTGAGGCAGAAGTCCACTTCATACAATTGCTCCAAGGGTAATCCCAATGAATGTTCTGAGCTTAGAAAGACAAGTAAAAATGTGCAGTTTGGGATTCTGTTTATAGCAAATGTTTGAACAACATAACTCATAGATGGGGTAGGCTGTTTAGTGATGTAAGTATTGTAACATTTCCTTATACAACTGCAGGACGTCTGTTACTCAAAATGTCCACTGATTGTTAGTTTTCAAAACATATGGTTGAAGACATGCACATTGATCAGCTAGTGCTTTTGTACACTTGAAATGCATCTATTTAAAAAACTAAAGCTGTTCCAAAATGAAGGAAACAAAACAAATTTCTGGATTTTTCTCTTACAGCCTGAAGGAAATATTCTCAGCACACAAGGAACTGTAATGCTACAATAAAACACTGGGTAGGGTATCAAAGACAGCAACAGTAAAAATCCTTATAATACTAGCTGATTTCTCATATTAGAAAGGCAAATGGAACTGGGACTCCTTAGTCATCTAAATTAAACTGGACTCTACAAAGAATATGTGGAAAGAATTTTTCTTTTCATGCAGATGATGATATTGGGAAATATATATTGAACCACATAGATTTTGTGCAGAAAAGAAGGTATTACAATGAGTTTCCTGCTTGAACATTAAAATTTATATTTTTTTAACAAAAAAGGGAATGGCTGTTTTTTTCAAAGCACAAGTTAAAGAAAATATTAAAAATATTTAAAATATTAAACATATTAAAAATCAAGAGACTTTTCTATTTTTTCTAATACTGACCATTAACTTGTTTGCTGGAAATTTTGGTGAAGACAGTCACTGATGGAAAAGGTTGGTTGCTGAAATATTACAGAGCTGTCTAATTATGGTAAGAGAGGTGTAATCCTCTAACTAGCTTTACACATACCAAAACCAATGAATATTGATGGTGAGTAAAAATTCACTTGCAACATAATACATGTAGTTTTTATTGAGCATGTTCTGTGAAAGGCAGTTGAACGTAACACTACAAAGGCAGCATTTGTTCTCTAGAAGTACCTATGATTAAGAAAAAGTGAGAAATATTAGATATGGGCTAAAAAGAAGAAAAAACTCCCTGGCAGCCCTCATGTTTCTTAATGGGGAAGAAAGGCACACTTGTATTTTAATACATTACATAAAACCAGGATTTTTTTTTTTAAGACTTACACATGTAAAAGAGAAAAAAACAACCTCCATCCTAAGCCTGAATTCTCATATTCAGATTTCCATTCATGGAACTCTAATTCCAGTTAGATAAAACACTCAGCTTTAAATTTCAGAAGCCACTAAAAATCAAATTCCAATCCATGTGAGCAGGAAAAAGTAGCTAAACTGTACAGTCCACAGTATTTCTACTTTTGCTCATTTGCATTGAAATCCACATGAAGTGGATGAAGAGTGTTTTAATAAAGAAAGAAAGGAAAAGAACAATGGAAAGTATATATGCGAAAATACGATAATCTACTTCAAAATTAGTAACAATTCCTCCACTGCTGTTAGAAGTCTTTCATATTTTTTCTTGCTGTTTTGGGCTGGTATTTTTGCCTTTGCAATGAGATAAGAGCTAGGCTAGCCAGTTGTTTCAACATCTTTGTGTGGGCTCACTCAAACTTTGTGATTAAGAGGTATAGGGACTTGCTCTCTTTCAGTCTGCTGGCACAAGGCCTCATGCAGTCAGCATGCCTTCACACACTGAGGCTTCATTTGTGTGTCCTCTGCATGGGCAAACAGCCTGCACTTGATTTGGAGTTCCTGCACCCTGGCACTTATGTTGTAGATTCTGTTAAATCAGGATTAGAAAATCTTGAACCTACAGATTCACAGTCTGCTTCTTTCTAGAGCTACCTGGGCCTGGCTTCCCAGCATTTACTACATCTGAGCTAGTCTATGAGCAGGACTCAGACCTTCTTGCCTTCCTTCCAGATTCCAGCCCTGAAGTGATACGAGCCCATTTGTTACCATGAACTGTGCATGGAAACCTCCCCACAATTTACAGGTGATGTTATTTAGGTATTCTCCAATTCAATGCTACCAGTGAAACCATGTGCTGCTTGGTCCCCCTCCTCTCTGGGACAGCTGGCGAGAAGAATTGGAGGCACAGAAGTCTAAGATCATGGATTGAGATGGGAACAATTTACTGGAAATAGC
The DNA here is from genome assembly GCA_013399455.1 of Anthoscopus minutus. NCBI lineage: Eukaryota > Metazoa > Chordata > Aves > Passeriformes > Paridae > Anthoscopus > Anthoscopus minutus. Next base: position 57,782 of record VWYI01042536.1, on the reverse strand, counting down.
AATGAGATAAGAAGGCTGCAACAGCAACAATACTAATGACAGGTACAAGATAGGAGAAATTAATGTGGAACTCCCCCCCTGACAATAGACAGTTCCTTCCACCATGGGAATGGGACCCAAACTGCTTCTCCCCAGCAGGGACCCCTTCTCCTGCCCCTGGTGATGGCACCAGGTGGTATAAAATAACCTCTGGATCTTAGCCATGCCACCTGCTGCCTACTGCAAAAATTAACTCTGGCTGGAACCAGGACAGACCAATAGACTTTCTTCTTGAGGAGATATAAAATGGCCAGCTGGTGATGTGAAATAAAGGGAACGACTTGAGCACTGCTGATTGTTAAAATTATGGTAATTGCAGTGTGAGCAGAGAACTGCCAGATCAGCTCCAGATAGGTGGCAGGTGGTGATGGTGAAGTAGATGGACTTATAAAAACCAAGGACAGAACAAAATCTTTATCTATATATACTATTTACTACTATTTATAAAAGTTCTGACTATCCTATATTTTTTGGATGGCAAACACGCTATATAATGTCATTCTTTTTTCTTGGTAGCCAATTATTATTGTGAGCAGATTTTGCCAAGCCTTTTAAAACAACTAGAAAATGCTTCATAAGCCTATTTCTGCTTGGAAATTTCAGAGGTCTGCAGAATTGCCATGTTTCTCTGAATCTCGTGGATATACAGGTGCCCTTCCCTGATGGAATGTCCCAGCACTAGTTTGTAACTTGCATAGTATTTTTGACATCAGCGATCTGTTCTAGTGCTTGTGCTCTGTGACTGCAGAAAAACACCAGATCTGCATGCTGCAATGTCTGAGACATCTTACTGCTGGGAGGACAGAGAGTACACCTGTGATATGATTGTCCTGATAATTTCCTTTGCTCTATGCAGCTGGAGGAGCATTGATAAGTGCTCTGAAATCTCTGAGCCTCTCTGATAAACTTAGCTTGTAGCTGAACACTCTTATATTGTATCATGCAGTGGGGATGCATGAGGAATCATTAATTAATCCCATCATAAGAAATTTTTAATGCTCTCATCTGGCACTATCTCACAGCTTCCTAGAATAGTTTCCTGGAGATAAAATGTATTTTGCTCACATTTATGAGTAAATTATTTTTGCTGACCTTTGATTCCTGTCTCAAGAAATGGCAAAGCATTTCAGAGGTTTTCTTGGTGAATTCAGCAATGGGAGATAAAGAGAGGTTACTTTCCTAGGTCAGCGGTAGACAGTTTCTGAAATAAAGGGTCTCAATTGCAAAATGCTGAAGCTTTGAAGCTCTTTCTGGCAGCTGATGGATCACGTACTTTTGTAACTCAGTGTTCTCTTTGAATACATCCTCTTTGAGAACTAAGTGCTCTTGTTTTACAGTGTTATTCTGAACTTAGTGTCATTCACTCTGTCATTTTCTGTGGTGCTGTAACAGACTTGCTAAAAAATGTTAGTTTTCAGGAGTAAGGCAGGCTTCCATTAATTTAAAACTGCACTGTCAGTTTTTTATATCTATTCTTCAAATTATGGAAATAGCTACCTTAGATTATAATTATTTAATATAAATTTTTCCCAAGTATTAAACACAGAAAGTTTGTCTGTTCTTCATTATTGAATCATGGAATTCTGGTAACAAAGAGGCTGAAATAGCTTTAATGACATAGAGCAGAATTAAACTTGGGGAATGTAAGAAATTGCTGCCTGTTGTTTGGGGTTACTAGGAGGAACTGCAGGTGGCTTTCATTTAGTGAAGTGAGTCATTTGCTCTTAATCATAACTAATAAAAATTAACAGATGAATGAAGTATTTTCAGAAATATGTGATGTGTTAGTGAGATACAGTTTGAAGGAAAGTCCTCATTGCTCCCACTTTGTATATTTGTACTAACATTCATAGAAGTAATAACAAAATTTTCATTTTCAAATGGGTATTTATTTTATATCCTGTTATAATGACAGACAGTGAGATGATCTTGGCTTTCAGCCAGTGAACATGATTTTGATAAGACTGAATTTTTTAAGGGAGTGAAAATATTCCCTTTTGACATACATTGAATTTTGATAAAATAATTTAGTCTGGAATAAAGAATGCTGTTTGGTTTATCAGAAACTGATGCACATCCTCATGCTTGGAAGCAATGAAATTTTTTTGTTGCGTAAGTAGAAGGTTGGTGTTGTATAAATAGAAGATTGGACCTGGAATAGATTTCCCAATGCTTAGTCTTTGAGTCTCAGATAATGCAGAAGACTTTAATTAGGTCATTGCAACCGTGGGTTGGGAAGCTTCAGGACCCAATGCTGCTTAAACTAGAGCTCTTTGAAATACAGGTGGTTTTATGCAATTGTAAGAGTATTTAAACTATAAATATCAAGTTAGACTTCTCAGTCATGATCTACTGGCATAAGAACAAATTGAGGAGAGAGGCAATATCCCTTATCATACAAAACTCATATGGTTAAAAAATCCCAACGAACAAACATTCAAAGTAAACTTGTTAAATTCATTCTGATGCTTCACAAATTATTTATTTTATTATATTTGTCATTCTTGTAGAATTCTAGCCTTATTACCATATAAGTACTATAATAGTGTTTTAAATTTATGTTGTTTAAATACATGAAATATATCAATATATGAAATGCATGTACATAAATAATGAAAGATATGTACATAAATATATGAAACTGTACATTAACATCACAAATAGCCTGTTTATTGAAACTATATAAGGAATTTAACAATTAGTGAGGAATATTTGAACCATGAATCATTTTAATTATGCTATGAAATTACAGATTATACTGAATGGATAATATTAAAGGTAGAGTACAATTTCAGCATCAAGAACATAATTTATGAACAGTCCTTGAAATATTTAGACCAAATTTTGGGATTGATAAAAAAATGATAGACCTGTGGAGTACAAGTAGAAAATGTGAGGAAAATATGGCATGAGTTGTGTTGAAGAAGACTGCCTTTTATCATACTCTGATAAAATAGCTGTGTTGTTTTTCTTTCATACTTAAAAATATGATGGACCTAATATCTCTAGAACTCACTGCTGGGCAATATGCCCAATGCGGGCAGCTCAGTAAGCAGCTGCAGTGCAAGTTGCAGGTTGTGCCCTGGGTGAGGGGAAGTGGTTGGAGCCCCTGGAAAAGTGCTGTGACCTGGCACCAGCCCTTTGCCTAACAAAGGACACAGGGACTTGTGGGTCTGGATGGCCAATCACCCAGAGACTCTGTAGAACCCAAATAAACAAAGAGAACATCCCAGGCCCAAAATTGCCATTGGAACATAAGGACATTTAAGGGGCGTGAAGTGTGTGTGAGGAATGTGTGCTCAGACTGTAAGGGTACAAAAGCCTGGAGGTGCCAAGCCTGACTTTTAATTGTGTTGCTGCATCACAGTTAAATTCCTAAAAGGAACCAGACCTCTGTGACTCTGCTACAGGAAATCTGGGGACTGGACTGGCAAGGGAAACTTATCTGACTGTGTGTAGTGGGAACCAAGCTGAAACTCCCTACTCCAAAGGTGCTTCAGTTCTAGCAGTAAGTCTGGGGTGGTGCAAGCGGGACTCCAAGAATGGCTCCCAAATGGTCAGTCAGGAAAGTTTCCCCAAGATCACTGACGCCTAAGTGATATGGTGCCACAGGACGGTCACTAACCGACCTGGTGACAGTGAAGTTTTCTATTACAACCATGATCTTACTAATTTGAGTGTGTATCTGGATGATACTGAAGTTTTAGTAGTGTCAGTACTGCCACTCTCCTGTTAAGGAAACTTCCCCGTCTAGCCATCCAGGAGCCACTCTTGCATCACCTAAGTGGGGGCTGAGGCCCCTTCACAGCTGCACATCCCACACTCACACTGTGCTTCCTCACTAGCTAACCCCAGGTTTCTCTCATTCATCTCAGACATTCTGATCCCTAAAATAATTAAATTGGAGCAATAGCAGAATGAACAGCTCAAGCTGTGTGCCTCCAAGGAGGGACCTTAAAAAAAGGAACTCCTGGGCTTTTATACCCTCCAAATCTAAACATTGGAAAGTCTGAAGTCATCGGTGCCAGCAGTGTCTGGTCGCCTGGCTGGGCCACAAGTGCCCAGACCCTTTGTTGTGCAAAGGGCTAGCAGGTCATGGCCTCTTGCCTCAGGCTTAGGCTTCTGCCCCTCCAGAGCTCAACCTGCAGCTCACACTGCAGCTGCGCACTGCGCTGCAGGCGCTGAATGTATCCTTTGACACTTTGACACGGATTTGATGTTTGGCCTGTCAGCTCAGCATCTATGAGAAGCAAAGTTTATTCAGCTGTCCAAAACCAGAAAGGAACAAAATGTCAATTTATTAATGATGCCGGCTTATTCAATATAAACCCTGTTGTTTGGGAGCTTTTCTTTCCCTGCAGAACATTTTGACAAACCAAGTTCTTGCAAATTGCGGTGTAATTTAATAGCCTTTCTGTTTCCTGGATGCTTGCTGAGAGAAGCTGTCTTTAAAAGGTGTGGAAGGCAGTTTTCAGAGCCCTGTTGCTGATCTAAAGCATTTTTCTTGTGAAACATGAAAAGTAGAAATAATTTATTCCAGTTTTCTCATTAAATATAGCACTATTTTTGAACAGATTGTCCTTTTGAATGCAGCTGCAGGACATTTTCATGTATCGTAGGAAAATATTTAGGTTCAATCAGCCACTTGAAAATCCTAATGCAGCTTATTTTTTACACTTTTTTTTCTTTTTAAATTTTGCTTTACTTTGTTGGTACGTCAAATTTTCCACTTACTTATGAGTTGTCTCAGGGCTCTCCTAAAATATCTAACAGTGCTGCTGTATGAATTGTATTACATTCTACTTCTACTAATGGATAGCAATTGTATATGATCTGTGAAAATTCATAGAACTAGGCTTCTGCTGAAAATATTTTTTCTGCTTTTATGTATTTTTAACATTCATGCATCAAATACTTCATGGTATATGTAGTAATGACTTTAAAAATGTTAAATGCATGAGAAACTGTATATGTATCTGTTCTTAGAACATTTCTCATTTCTATAGAACTGAGAAATACTTATTTAATCTGAAAAGAAACTCTTTTCCTAGTATAGAAGTACACAGAAAAACATCCTGGTCCTTTTTATGTACGGATGAATAAAAGTGTAGTAGTTCATTAGCTCTGCCTATTTTTTGGGCTTTATTTATTTCCTTTTTTTCTCCTCTGAAGTAAAATGAAGGACAATCTTTTCTGCTGTGGAAAGTTGGTCAAGGTCACTAATTGCTTGAATAATGCATATAATTTTTATGCTAGTACATACAATTTAAATAACATGAGCAGTTCTCAGTCATGAAGTTGTTCTGGGAGGTAAAGTGAGTTACCATTTGAGGAGAAGCATGAGAAGTCAGTGATGGTGTAGGCAGTAAGCAGGCAAAAGCTGCAGTCTCTGGGTAAAGGTAGGAACAAGCAATGGTTCAAAGACCAGAGTGGAGACCAGTGAGGTGGGAAGAGGAAAGAGCACTATGAGCAGTTTTGGGAACTGCTGCTATAAGCTGTAGGGTGGCCCCTGTATTTCAAACTGTGCCAAGGCCCTGAGCTGTCACAGAATCACAGAATGAGCTAGCTTGAAAAAGACCTTTGAAATCATCAAGTCCAACTATGACCTAAACTAACACCTCCTCATCAACTAAACCCTGGCACTGAGTCCCACACCCAGTCTTGTTTTAAACACATTCAGGGATGGTGATTCCACCACCTCCCTGGGCAGATGATTCCAGTGCCCAATCACTCTTTCAGTGAGGAATTTCTTCCTAATATCTAACCTAAACTTCCCTTGGTGCAGCTTAAGACTCTGTTCTGTCAGTTGTTGCCTGGGAGAAGAGACTTACACCCCACCTGGCTACAGCCAGCTTTCAGGTAATTGTAGAGAGTGTTAAAGTTACCTGAGTCTCCTTTTGTTTCAGGCTAAACAACCCCACTATGTGTCATTACACATATGATGAATTTAGAATTGCAGGCAAGAGTGTAAAAAGATGGTATTTCAGGCATGATGTCTCGAGGGTAATATCAGATTATATACAATTTTTAATAATGTTAAGTGGGGCCATATATTTTTAATCCAGGATATGAAATTAGCCATGATTTTATAGAGTAGAGGACATCCTTGTTTATGAAATTTATTAAGACTCAGGGTGCAGATAACAAATGTTCTGAGCCTGAATAGAGAAAAAGGCTTATGACTAACTAGAATAAAAAGAACACTTCTAGTTAAGGTTTAAAGGTGATAAATAAGCTTTAAAACTGCTCAAAACTCGGCTCTCTAAATAGGAATTTTACACTGAAATGACATGGCTAAAAAGTGTTTACTCTGAGAAAAAATTGAGATGTATCTCTGAACCATGTCATGTTTTATTACATTTTTTTTTCAGAAGCTCTTCATTTGCATCACAAAGTAGGGCTCTCATGGAGCTGTAGCATTTGTGAATTTTATTTACACTATGAAAAAAATAGTGACAAATCACTGCAGCAGAACACAGCTAAAATGTCAAGGAGGTCAGATAAGAGAAATGTGTATTCAAAACTCCACCTGTGGGTTTTTGCTTGACCTGAAACATATCATTGCTTTAATAAGTAGTGTACTTATAAGTAATATTTTAAATAGTAATTTTTCCTGTATTTCAAAAGCTAAGTAGGACATTAGATATATGTTAATTATATTGGTGTAATTTTGTAAGATCACAGTGAATTATGCTCTTTGCACCTTGAGAAAAGGCAAGGAATATTTCCTTTATTTTATTGTATGCTGAAATTTCTTGGAAGTTATCTGCCATAGTGAATCACAGAATCATACCTTGAGTTGGAAGGGAAACACAAGCGGCATTGTTGATGTCAACTCCTGGGCCTCCACAGCAAAGCCCCAAGATTCTCACCATGTGCCCAAGGACACTGTCCAAAGAAGTCACCCTTCAGAAAAACTGAGGAGCTTTGATTGTGGCTGTGAATACACACCTATTGCTAACAGAAAAACCTCACCTCACACATTCTAGCATGGTATTTGCTTTTCTCATGACTCCTTTATACTGGTAGCTTATACCCATCCTTGGCTAATCGATACATGCAAATCCATCTCCTCTTCAGTTATTTCCTGTTGAAAATGTTACTGTTTGTAAGTCACTTTATATTAATCTCTTAAGAAAAAGGTTTGCATTTCATAAAATTGAACTTTCAGTGTGTCTTACTCCTCTCTTCGAAGTTCTTTAATTCTTATACTGCTCTGATCTTTTTCTGTGTTATCAGTGATTTCTCACTTGCATGTAATTAGTACTTGCCCATTATTTTGGCAGAGCTGTTAGGGAAAATGGTGTCATGAATCTCAAAACAAGCTATTGAATTATTCAGCTGATGTGATTTTCTCCACTTTGACAGTTTTCCTTCTAGTATATTTTTTACATAAAGTTTATTTTTTATTTACCCTAGAATCCCTTTTGTGATTCTGGTGTTTTTCATTTTTACTAATAAGACTCCATGCTGTGGAGAAGCAAGTACTTCACCATGGGTGACTTGTTTCACTTGCTTAGAAAGCATGTTCTCCTATCCTATCCTATCCTATCCTATCCTATCCTATCCTATCCTATCCTATCCTATCCTATCCTATCCTATCCTATCCTATCCTATCCTATCCTATCCTATCCTATCCTATCCTATCCTATCCTATCCTATCCTATCCTATCCTATCCTATCCTATCCTATCCTATCCTATCCTATCCTATCCTATCCTATCCTATCCTATCCTATCCTATCCTATCCTATCCTATCCTATCCTATCCTATCCTATCCTATCCTATCCTATCCTATCCTATCCTATCCTATCCTATCCTATCCTATCCTATCCTATCCTATCCTATCCTATCCTATCCTATCCTATCCTATCCTATCCTATCCTATCCTATCCTATCCTATCCTATCCTATCCTATCCTATCCTATCCTATCCTATCCTATCCTATCCTATCCTATCCTATCCTATCCTATCCTATCCTATCCTATCCTATCCTATCCTATCCTATCCTATCCTATCCTATCCTATCCTATCCTATCCTATCCTATCCTATCCTATCCTATCCTATCCTATCCTATCCTATCCTATCCTATCCTATCCTATCCTATCCTATCCTATCCTATCCTATCCTATCCTATCCTATCCTATCCTATCCTATCCTATCCTATCCTATCCTATCCTATCCTATCCAGTACTATACTGTTACTGTTCCTATTACTATTATTATTGCTATACTATACTCTTATTCTAGAATTTTAACCTGAGAGAAGCCTCTCAAACCATCACTTCCATTTTACTTCACCAGAGTTTGACTTTTAAGCCTTGCAGAGATCTGAAACTTGTAGGTTTGTCTTGATACACAGAAAGCTCAAGGGCTTTACAGAATACTTTAATAAAAGTATTCTACACTTTTAATAAAAGTAGCTGTATCTCTAAATCATAATGCAGCTTAAGAATTTTTGTCTTCTTGGTATCATTCCCACTGGCAGAACTTAAAATTTCTAAAATTGCTACTGCTTCTGTAAAAATAGTAGTTTTAAAATGTCCCAGATACTGTGAAAAATATTTGGGAATAAAGGTCTGAAATTCAAGCAGCATGTAAAAGTTGAGTTCCATTTAGACATTCACTGCCACTCTTTCCTTTTAAAAAGAGAATGCCATGATGATCAGGATTAACAATCAATGACACAGTATTTAAAAGAAAAAACACTTCTTCTCCTCCAGAAAATGAGCAGTTTGTTCTGCTCAGTACTATTCTGTTTCAGGGTCTTTATCTGATTGTATTCTCTTGCTGCTTGTAGGTCACTAGCTGCAACATTTTCATAGGCTGATTTGAGTTGTGTTGACCATTTTTTGCCATTTTCTTCCCTGTGATGAAATGTGAACCAAGAGAAATTCACAGCAGGTTTTACCAATTAAGCTTCTCCTGAAACAGCAATGCTAATTATCATAATATAATGGATCTATAGTTAGCCTTATTAACCTATGGTGCTCATTAATTGGTGCAGCAAAATGATAATATTCTAATTCTGTATTACATTTATCTCTGGATTTTCAACTTTGACACCCTAAGAGGGGATGACAGGATTTCAGTGCCAGATTTTTCGAGAAAAATAAGCAAAATAATATCTGCTTTTGTATCTTTATCCACAAGTTTTCATGAATGAAGGTAAATGTGAGCATGGACTGCATTTTTCTACTAGGTTTTATCTTGTGGAACTGAGGGCTAAAGGATTGAGGGGCTGTGCTGTTGCTGGTGGAATTGGCTGTGCCAGGCTTGGGGCAGCCTGAGCCTCTTCTCTTACTGAGGCAGCAAGACCTCTGTTCTTGACGTGTTCTCTCTGTCCTGTGAATTTACCTGGGGTCATTCTGCTGGCCTCACACCCTGAGGAGGGCTGCAGGTAACGGGAGGACCTTTATTAGGGGAACTGTGTACCACAGTAATGTTGGAGCTTGCAAAGCCATTTGTCAGTCTTTAAAGGCCAATAAAGATTTCTTCTCTTGTTGTACCAAGACTATCATACCTTGTGTTTTATTTTGTTTAACTTACTTATGAATTTCTATACTGTAACTTATTGTTTGTGTCATAGATAATCCTTTGTCAGTAGTTTCTGGTCACTTTATAGCAAGACACCATGTATGTCACCTGCTTGTTGACCCAATGAGATATCAGGAGAACATTATTATACCTGTCATACCTATGCATGCTTTTCTATCAAGCTTACATGGCTTACTATTTACTTCCAAGAATTAAAACCAGCATTTGGAAAGGAAGACCTATTCTAAGGGCATTTTAACACAGAGGCTTTCTAAAGACAGGGATAGTTTTCAGATCCTGTTTCTGAATTTGTGCTTTTAGGCTGAAGTTTAAAATGAGGTGCTCTTGTCAGTAGGAGTACCAGGGTTTGGGTGTCACTGATAGCAGCCATAGAGTGATGGATACCATAAATATGGAAAATGTTTTCCATGCATGGAAATGATGCTCCTTACCTGGCATCTAAAATATTTCAGCAAAATATACCTTTATACAAATGTAGTATACAGTCTGTCCTAAGAAGCATTCAGAGGTATCTATAACTCATTCTTTCTTTTCCCTCTGGCAAATTGTATATACAAAGTCTGGCCTACTGCAAAAATAAAATTTGCAATAACTGTGATTGCTCTGAACTAGTCAGAGGATTATATTGCATGGATGTTTGCAGGTGAACTGGGTTATAAGAACAAACCACACTCTTTTGTTTTTAGTTACAACAAATCAAATAATACAACAGCTTCCGTGTATAATTTTCTTACATGCTTATTTAATCAGCACAAGGGAAATTTTTATAACTTGATGTGTTTGATATTTTTCACCAGCTCCAAGTATCAGGAGCTGTGTCTAAGAAAAACTGTTTTCTTACATACAAAAGGGAAGGAGAAAGAACATGTCATGTGACTTTTTCAGAAGCACAGAGTAAGACTATAAATATCTTATATGCAGTTAATTGTGAAGAGAATAAGCAGTCACAAATATTTAATTCTGGGTGTTGCTTAAAGGGCTTTCTGGAAGTGAGAAAATCTACCACAAACAAAAAGACTTATTATGACTTAAAAAAGCATGGCCCTGGAGAGGCAATTTTTCCTTTTAAAGAATAAGAAAATGATGCCATCTAACACTATTTCAGAATCGAAATGGTTGAGTCATAGAGTTTTGCATAGTCATTTTACTCCTGTTTTTTAACAAACTTAAAAGGAAAAAATCTTTTATGAAACTTCTGGTCAAACACTATTCTGACTGGATGATTTCTCTTCCCTCAATGTGAGCTTTATTGTTTGTGAGAGTATAATTCACAGTGAATTGTTTGAATTATTAGCACCCATAAAGACAGTTTTATTTGGTGTAAACTTACCATAAATTCTGGTTACCCTTTATACTGTTGACCTCAGCATTGTGGGAAAGCTGGAGAATAGATTTGTAGAGAAGGACTTGTGGGCTGTGGTGGGCCCTTGAGTTGACTGTGAGCCGATGCTGTGCACTCAGAGCCAATATGGCCATACATATTGTCATTGATATTATCTTTCTCAGGGAGAAGAATTTTTGGAGAATAGTGTGGCAGATGAAGAAGGTGTCTTGAGCTGTAGTTCCTGTAATCCTTTTAATCTATATTAGCACTGCATAGCAAATAATTATTTTTTGCATCCTGCTTTCAGCAATAAGGTTACACATCATGCAAAAAATTAGGGTTCATATATAAACAATAATTTTCAGTTTATTGAAATATATAGTAGAAGTGTGTTATTATCCCTGTCTTTACCCAAGTCTATTACATTTTTCTCCAAGGAGTTTTGATTTAGAGCAGTTTGATCTAGCTTTCTTGGCACTTCTATAAGAACAAAAGAAGGCAGGGCTGCCTTTTGCATTCAAGTCTGGAACCATTTTGGTTTATCCTTTCACAACATCTGACTCTAAAAATCTTGCTGTCATAAAACAGATTAAAGAATCATGGTAAGTGGCAGGTAACATGCTATCCTGGACCTTGGCCTTCATTTATTTTTAAACAAATTTTGATTTTTAAAACACTGCTCTAAAACTTTCTGACAAGTCTATTTATAATATAACTTAGATTCCTTAAATTTTTCAGGCTTTAGTAAAAAGTGTTGGGAACCATTGTTTTTTATAATTGTCCTATTTTGTGGCACCTTATAACAAGTTAAAAATGTCAAGGTCAGTTTTTCAGTTTATCATATCCAGCTTCACTCTTAGGAGCTATACCTCATTCTGGCAATTTCCTTGTACATTTGAACTTTGCATATGCAGCATGCAGCAGCTTAGAAACTGAGGTGCAGCAGCCCAAAAGCCATGGTGAATAAAGACATCTTCTTAGAATGCCTTTTTTGCATTCCCTTTCATTCAATAACACATCAAATGATCCTTTTGACAAGAATTTTATGAGAATGAAATGAAAAATGGCTATGATAAGTGATTAACCCGAGGGTCAACTTAAATGAGAATTACTTTTTGCTTAGGTATTTGGAACATGAAATCATCATAAATTTGTTTTCATAAATTCCTTACAAAATGAGACATTCATAATAAATGAATGAGCCTTACTCAGTAGTCTTCCTCTCTGCTGCTTTGCAAATTCCTAAAATGGAAGGAATCCTAATGGATGCATTAAAATTAGCTGCTACAACTTTGCTTCAAATAAAATATAAATAGGCCATTTCATTATTCACTTTCTTGAGGACACTGGCAAAATGTAATTATGAAAGGGAATCTATTTAATACATGCTTTTTTCCAAAACTTAAGGTAAGTGGACAAGGTTTTAAGTTTCCTCTAGGTTAAATTTTGGCCAAATAACTTTTTGTTAAAGAAATCAAATCTTAAAGTACCTATCCTCATCAGAGAGTAAATTACGAAGGAAAGCTCACCCCAGGTCTTCTTGAACCCTAAGCAGCCTGCTTTATCTTCCTCTGAGATTAATTAAAAAAAGAGAAAACCTTATATTATGCTAATGTAGCATGATAAAACCCCAGATGTATTTATTCTGATTTTATAGTGTGGAAACTATAGCAGATTATTTTAGAGGAATACTGGTGCCTCTTTAGTTTAGTGTGTGGCATGTAAGGGTAAGATGTTAGCAAGGAAGGCTTGCTATTATGCAGTCAAGGAAAGTTTTATTTAGCTAAGTGTGTTGATTAGGTCATTATTCAGGAATAAAATAATGAGCTGTCTCAGGTGAGTGGTGAGAGGAATACTAAGTGAACAAATTAAGGTGTGGAACATCATTAACAGTTGTACTAGGAATATATGAGCAAAGCCATTAAAGTTTTCCTGATAAAAGAAGCGTTGTTTCTGTGAAACTTCAGGGATGTCCAAATCCTGCATTAAAAATGCATAAAACCCTGGGGCTTGTTTATTTAACTTGTTTATTTATCTGAAATATAAGGAGTCCACTGCAAGTTTTAAATTATGTTGAGTATGTTGTCTTTATATTTAAGCTCTGGTCAGAAGAAGTAGGATAAAATAGGAGAAAGTGTGGGAGGGTAATGGGGAAGTGTCATGGTCATAAAAATGTAGAGAGCATTATGGAGGTAATGGAGGAATTGTTTGTAAACATGTCTTCAGATGCATATGGCAGGCTGGAATTTGGTAGCAAGGTTACAACTGGATGATGCTGATGATGTCTTCAACATAAACACAGGAATGTGGTGGACTCTGAATATCCTTCTCTATTGGAATTGCTGTAAGTTTTAATGATGGCTGGACAGCTTATGCCTCGGCTTAGATTGCTAGGGCAATAATAATTTTGAAATGAGGAAAATATTTTTCAATGTATTTTAAAGCAAGGTTTATTATTTTTAATGTATGGTGTTTTTTAAAATTCATTTCCCTTTTTGTGATTTTATTGTTAAATTGAAAGTTTCTGAACTTGGCACAGGCAGGCACTAGTTTAATAATTATAATTACCTGGTTTTCCATAATAATTGGGGTCATTGTAAACCTTGAGCATTCTCAGAACTATGATGATTTCCCTGTAGAATTTCAGACACTTTTTTGGCTTCTCTGTTCTTGATGCAAAAGGCAGGGGTAAAACAAAATTGCATTCTAGAGAAAGATGAACAGATGGGTTCAAATCATTAAATTTTTTTCTTAGTGCTCCTTTGTGTCTTTTGCAGATAAAAGATTTTGAGTTCTTTTCTTTAAATGACTGGCATTTCAGCAGAGTAATATTTCTGTGTGCAAAGGAGGATCTGCATCTCTGCTCCTGTCAGTCATCATCTCAGCTAAGAGATGACACTAGTTGTAAACAAGTGCATTTACAGAGGATTTTCAAATGCAATATAGAACACGCAAATGTGTCATTTATGTACAACTCTTTGAAAAAGTAATGATGACTGAATGACAAAGAAAACTTTATACAAGTTTCAAGTGTTACTTTTTCTCTGGCCCACTCAGAAATCCCTGAACTACAGCACTCTAAAACTAATGGAAGATTCTATTAAAATTGTTGTACATATTTAGTTGTCATGCTGAGCGTTCTTAGTTGAAACAATTTTCTTTTGTTATTCATCATTTGGAAGTGAACTTCTGCCATCAAACTTTCTCAGTTGGAAACTAAACAGTAATGCAAACTCAATCACACCTCTTTTTTTTTTTTGAACTAGTACACAGACATCTGGGAAAAGGAGAGAATGGAAAAATAGTTACTTTTTAAAAGAGAACTGGATCTCTAAACTCATGTTTTATGCCGTACTCTTCTTGCACTGAATCACTCATCTAATGAAAACAGGCAACTGTGAAAGCACTGTTGAGTCAGTCTCAGGAATAAACTGGTAAATTCTGTAGGGGAGTATATTTGACTTTCCTAAGACAGGACCCTGTGTTGCTAACTGTGCACAGCTGCAGAGGCCACAGCTCCCCATGGTCCTGCTGCATGCCTTTCAGGGTATCCAAGTTGACCTCTGTCCAGTGCGGGAATTACGGATGCTCTTACCCTATCGAGCAGATCCACCACCCCCTTGATAGTATCCTGGGTGAAAAGGAGGTGCTCATGTCATGGCCTGCTAATGCCCTTTACCCACAGGGCAGGAAATCAGGGTACAATCTGATAGCAGCTCGCAGAGTGGTGCTATCAAACCTCACGGGACCTGCAGAGGAATGGGCTGATTCCTCTGTGCTGGGCAGCAGCAGGCTTGGGCATGCTGCTGCCACATGATCCATGCTGGTCACAGTGGGTGGAGACACACTGGTGGCATTGACACCAGTGTCAGTAACAGACCCTGGACTGGGTGATGGTTGTCTGTAGTCCATTCCACACCAATTATGACACTTGGACTTCAGTGGGAATTTCTCAACACCATGAGATCCTGTTATAATGTGTTGCATAACAGCAATTTGGGACATTTTATAGATTCTTGACCAAGGTGGATGGGCCACCTTCACTTAACCCATCAAATGGTCAGTCATGCCTGAGAAATAAGGTCCTCTAGTAGTGCACCTACATTAGTGACCTTGGCACTTTGGCACTTCATGTGATTCCCATCCTACTGGAACCAAGGCTGATGTTTTACCTCATGGCACATTTGTAGCTGCCCACATTCAGATTGGACAGAGAGCCCTCCAGCAGTACCCTGCAGTGTGCTGCTGAGGCCGCTGGGTTATCTGCCCAGGGCCAGCAATTTATGCACCCCTAGGATGCTAGAACCATCAATTCAGCACCATACACCAATATATGCTGGATGCCACCCAGCTTGAAGTCAGATTGGCAGTATAGGTGTCCTCATGGACCACAACTGACACTGAGCCAATTGTGCCCTTACAGCAAAAAAGGCTAGTGGTATCCTGGAATAATGGTTTCCTTCTGCCCCTCAGCAGGCTGAGTTACACAATCCTTCCCCTCTCTTCAGCAGTGGTGAGGCCATACTTGAAGTGTGTTCTGGACCCCAAGTACTAGATAGACATGGAAATAGGGGAGAGAGTTCAGTGAAGAGTCACAAAGGTGATAAAGGGACAGGAGCATCTCTCCTGTGAACAAAGTCTGAAAGAGTTAGGACCATTCAGCCTGGAGAAGTGAATGTTTGGTGCTGGTGGGATGGATCTTATCAGAGTGTATAAAGCAGCAGGAATAAAAGGGAATCATGTGATTCCCAGTGACAGGACAAGAGATGATCTGTACAAACTGAAAAACAAGTGGTTCATTCCGCCTAAAACATAGCCTCATACCTGTTTCAGGAATAAGGACTTGACAACCGAAACTGTAGAGAGATATGTTTTATTCTATCACCTGGCAGCATCAGGGACACAGAGGGGGGATATCTCCTCCAAACCACGCTTTCCTGGTCAGGAGAGGTTTCAGGTATAAATACACATTGATCCCACAAGCTCACACCTCCCTGCCCACCCAGTCTCTGCCTTCTCTCGCTTCATATTATAATGAGCTGCCACGCATCCTGGTGGTCGCGATCAGTGGTCTTTTGGGATGAAGGCTCAATATCTTCCTCAGTGTTTGTGGATTGACCCTCATCTTTGGGCAGGCACGGTGGGGTTTGGCTTTTTCTCAGGTCAGTTTGTCCAGGGTAAAACTACAAGTCTGGTCCTAGCTGGTTTCTGGAGCCACAGGTTTGTGCTTTGTTGAGTTTTCACAATACCTAGGTCTTGCTTTGCTGAGTATTTGCAATGTATCTTATACCTGGCAACTAAGTTCCTGTGTGGTTTGTTACAAACTCTTTCTGCTATGTGTTCTATTTGTTTAAGGACATTATAGGCTTCTAAAAAACTGAATTTTCATAGCCATATATATCTCCCATTTCAATACAAGCTACTAGAAAATTAACTTGGCACAACCTTGGAGCATGTGGATTTTCCCTTTTCACTGATATTCAAAAGCCATCTGGGCATGTTCCTGGGCCACCAGGTCTAGGTAGTCCTTCTTGAGCAAAGGGGTTGGACCAGGTGGCCTCCAGAGACAGAATGTCTCAGCCATTCTGTGACTTCACCATCAGCAGAGACACAATGTGAAGTTATGTCCTTTTCTCATTGCACCACACTGGTTTATAATGCAGCTACATCTTTAGAAAACTTGAGCCTCCTTGGTTTGTTATAGTCTGCTCAATGTTGATCCAATTTTCTTCTGATTGTGCAGTAACTACAGTGAGTAGTAATTATTGGCAGAGTATGCGAGGTGGATAAATGCAAACAACATGTATAGATTGTATGACAGGAAAATGCTGTCACAATTTCTAGCAGAATATGATTAATGCCACTGGAGAATAAGAATCTAAGTCTCCGAGTCACTGTAATAACATGTGGGTCTCATTTTTATGGGCAGGATTATATGTCTATAAGCAAATCCAGTTGTGAGGGATACATATGATATTAAATAGAGGTAAAGTTTTAGCTGTTCTGCAGAAATGAGAAGTCTGCTCTCTCTACTAAGGAGTATTTTGAGATTTCTGAAATTTGTTTTCAGGGTGTTTCAGGTCCATGATTCATAATATAGGTTAGAATATTGTAAAGGCAAAGAGAAAGAACTTTTTGAATACCCTGTCTTTGTTGCCGCCTGCATAGTTGTCCATTTACAGGACATTTCTGTAAAAAAGAAAAATATTGAAGAAAAATAGTACAAAGAATTTTGATCAAAGAAAACAGTTACCTCATCTTAAATGTTTGCCATACAAGGACAAAAGTAATACCATTACTCAGCCTTTATGAGACAATAATTCCATTCCCTGATGTGACAGACTACTTTGCCTCTGGCATAGATTACTGTGTTATAACCTCATAGAACATGACAACATTGCATATTCTTATGCAGTATCTAGAGCTCTGCCATGCACAGCAATTGTCTATAGATGCCAAGAAATGTGATTCCACTTTCAAGGCCTGAATATTGTGCTAAATTGAATAGATTTCAGAAAATTACAGTGTTTTATTTAAGTGTCTGAGTTGAGGTTGTAGAATGTGAAATTTATTTTTTAAAAACTCTAAAATTGTTGTGTATTAGGAATGTTGATATTATATGAGAGAAGAAAGTGGTAGGGAGGGCTCTGCCAGCAGCTGTTTTTTCCCCTTAGATCATGCTCCTGCTCTGGGTACAGAAGAATTTCAAGTGAATGTATATATCCATCCATTTTCTCTTTTAGTTCCTAGAAAATTCTCCATTGGCATTTCGCATGAAATGGATGTTCTAGATCTTTGAGACTTGCTTTGAGTTCTTGCTTCCACAAGAACTTAAACCCATGATCAACACATCTGACCAGAGACTGGTAAGTGTGCTATGACAAAGCCTGACACTGGCTTTTCTCCTGCACTGGAGCAGTGAAGTGAGCATCTTCTGTGAAAATAGCTGGGTGCCAGCACTCTCTGGCCAGGCAGTCATTCCTTTGGTGCAGTTACTACTGGTCTGTGTGCCACAATCATCTTAGACACACTCTGTGAAACTAAATCATAATCAATTTTTAATGTTCCAGTCAAATCTGAATATTCCTGATGGCTTGAGCAGTGTGTAGGTTTGGCTGCTGGGGAGGAGCAGGGCTGCACAAAGCTGGTCAAGCTAGGAGATGAGTTGGCCATGACAGCTTAGTAGTAAACTCCATGTATCAAGCAATAAAAATGTATTAATGATGCCCCTTGACATTAATTGCTTCAATATAATCTTTAGGAGAGGAGCAAGTATGTGTACCATGTTAGATGTTGCCTGTAAAGTATCTACTAGGCCTTCTAGAAGTCTTATTTGCCAGAAACACAGCTTCAAATATTTCCTGTCCAAACAGTATACAAATTTGTGGAAACCCATTTACTATAATACAGCAAAGTTCTTAATGTGCGCAGTCTGATGCACATTTAAGGAATTACATTTATGATTACGTGATAAATTCTACCTAAGAGATGTTAGTTTTACAAGTAACCTTTGCGAGCCTATGCTAAATAGGAAAGCATGATCATGAAAAGAAATTATCAATTTGTGTAATGATTTAGATTTGGCTACCAGAAAGCATGACTGAACCTCCCTACATCGTGAAGTCAAAATCCTAGTGATCACAGTGATTCTGAAAGCTGTGGGTTAAGAATTTTAATTGGAGCCTCCCTGTTTTTTTGTGGCTGCTCAAATTACTTGAAATTAAGAAGTGTAATATGCTTGCTATTTTATTTTCTCATCTATGAATATTCTGAATATGTGACACTTTTTGATATCTATGGCATCTCATTTGTTCTCATAATGATGCATTTGTTTGATTTTTTAATTATTTTAGAAGTCCACACTTTTGATAAAACCTCAGAAATAGCCTTCCAGCTTCATCCTTTCCAAATATCTGTCACTAAAATTTTAAATATATGCATTTATGGGCAATATTCATGCCATAATTACAGACTGTCTGCAGTGTCACTCTGTGAGAGTGACTTGATGGCAAAAAGTTTGATGAGAAATAATTACCTAATTTTTGTTGTTGCCAAGTGCTTCTGTATTTGCTATCCAAGTTACGTTGAAATTGGTTTCTTTTACTATTTTAAGATACTTGCAGAAGATAACTCTGACTATAATTCTGTTGTTAGACAGGAGTTTCTTGGTTTACATAGAAGATGCTCCTCTTTGTAAGGGCAAATGAGGTGTGGAACAGATGATAGGAATAAGTTAAACTCCAGCCTGCTCTTGTCAAATGCAGAACATGTGTCCTGGGAAGCAAGATGATATAAGGAATCCTAAGGATGGTGCATTGATGAAAGATGATGTTTTATCTTTTATTTTACATTGTGCTATGTTTTCTAGTACACAGTTTTCAGAAGAAATGCACTTTTGATTTTGCATGGAAAAAATCATTCTGAGTTGAACTGGAAACAGAGTTGTTTCTTTTAAACTATAAGCAGATTTTAATGTTCTACTGCTGAAGGAGCTTGTCTGAAATATATGTGTGCATGTTTTATTTCTTGAATTGTTTTAACAAATGAATACCTTACCTAGTATATGAAAAATTAGAAAATAGAAGAAAAACCAAGTTGCCATTGAGGAATATGGTATTTTTAGGTAGGCAATTAAACACAGGACTTGGTTTCATGAAACTGTCTCTCCCAGTGCAGGTAAAAATCAACCTGTCATCGTATTTCTGAACAAAATAATCAAACACTGGCAAGGAAGGTGAAGATACTTTTCTGATGATTGCACCAGAAGACTTGTATTTGAGGATCTTGGAAGATGTTACAGCCCCACAGAGATTTGTAATGGAGCATATATCTATTTATTCATACCCTGCAGCTTTGAGTACCTATGGGATTTGGAAGTAATTGCCCTATTCATACATTTTGTGTCTTGGGTCAGTACTTATAGTAGTCTATGTACAGGATATTGAAATGACCCTTTAGGATTTGTGTTTTGATTTTATTACATTTCAGCAAAGAAAAGATCTGTAATTTATGTATGTCTTTTACAGCCTATATAACTGTCCCATAAACCAAGCAGCTGTGAACTAAGGAATTTATTGTTTAAGTGAATTTATAGTAGTGTAGGATCAACATGCTTATCTCATACATATTTCCTCTTGCTTAAAGGCTATTGTGAATTGTGAAAAGTAAGCAGCATTCAATTCTTTTCTTCCCATTGAAGGCTGACCAAAACATCTGTAATGTTAATTTGTGTAACAGTTCCTTCGATCTTGCCTGATCCAGCTTTCAAGACTGATTCTACTTATCTCATTAAAATAATTGGAAGTTTTCTCTTGTTTCTTCCTTCCAAACACGTTTTTTTTATCGTGTCTTCCATGAGCATTGAACTTAATGGGCAGGAGTACTATTAATCAGCGTTGATCTGCTGGCTTTGAAAGAGAGATCAAGACATTCCGAGGGTAATACTCATTATGGAGAGTGCTGCATTTTTAAAGCATATTGGGCCTTTAGTAGTAATCTCCCTCAATGGCTACAGCTGTCAGTGGCTAGTTTTGATTATGATTTCTCTGTCAGACAGCTTTACATTTTTGAAGAAGGTGAAACAACAAGAACTTACCTCAAAACTAATTTACTTTGGATTAAAAAGTGTCCACATCAGGGAAGTCCCCCTCCCTTTTTTTATGGTCATTTAGTCTAAGGGGGAAACCCTGGAGGAATCTTGATAAGACCTCATCTTAGATTGAGAAATCCTGTGCAAAACTGTGATATTTTTTGGAATAATTATGAGAAAACAGCACATGTTAAACATAAGATTCTACGATACAGTTAATCACAGCAATACAGGAAGATATATTTATTTTTTCACTGTGCTTTGAGTTAATCTACTCTTTTAATGCAGATGAAAATAATCAAGAATAAAACCTGCTGAAGAAAAAAAATTGTGTACAAAGCTGTCAAATGAACCCTGGATTTCTATGAGAGGGCAGATATGTAAACATATATAATATATAACTCTTTTGTATAAGGGGTCATCAGGATGTGACATTTATGGGTTATGGTAATTTTGGATAGGGTGTACAGCTAGTGATGGAGTATCTTCTCACCAGTCAAGCTGTATTTGAGAGAATGACAGTTGTAATTGGAGAATGCAACCTCATTTGTAGTTGAGATCTCTTGAGAGGCAGCTGTGGATTTATAGTGACAGAAAGTCTGAAGTTTTCATTATCGCCTGCTACAATGTTCCCTTAAAGCATACAGCAGGCAACATTTCTTTGTTAACTTTTGTTCTCAGACATAAACTCAGTTAGAAAGGTTACCAAGAAATAAAATAGTGCTTAGAGTTTTTTATACATGTTAATGTGGGTTTGAGCTAGGGATATATATGGCAAAATCAATTCTGAAATTCTTCTGTATATTGAACTTCAATTAATGGCATGCTGTGTGTTTTGGGGTAGAGGGCAATAATCTCAAGATAAATATTTTCTGAAGAACAAGGAAATGTATGTGTACCATGATGCTTTGTGTTGGTTCTGGCTAATTCTGGGATCTTTTGTGGATGGACGTCATTAAATCTATCAAATAAAGCAAAGGAACTGATGTCTCAGTCTGGTGATGTCTCAGTCTGGTTCACACCAGAATAACTATACAATAACTGTGCTCTGGTTAGACAGTAAATTCAATGTGCAAAGTTAGTAAAATTCTGGATTGTCTTATCCTTTGACAACCACACAGTCAACTTTTAAATTCCAGGCCTAAGTTCTCACATGAAAAGATCTTTACATTAAGAATTTTATCTGAGATGACTCTGTTAAAATATGTGCTTTTTAACCTTGTCATATCTCCTGAAGGCTAGGAAGTTTCAATGCAGTTGCGTAGCTCTGGCCTTTCATTTTAATCCAGAGAAGGTGAAATGGCACAGGATGTCTGCAAAAGTTAGAATTTCCTCACTCCCTGAAGAGACCAAAATCCCCTCAGTAGGGCAGCCTGGAGAGGACAACAGAAGAGGATAAGCTAAGGCATCATTTTCCCATATTTTTCAACTGCCAGTGGTAGAGAAGCATCCCTTTGGCTGTAGTTTGAGCTATTTTTGACTGGTTTTTCTCCTCTCCGTAATGGATACCACCAGAATCAAAATCTCTCTTCAGTATGACTTAGAACTCTTCATCCTACTTTTTATTTGGTTATTATGTGCATTGAACAAAAGTGTCAAAACTTTTTTCAAACTGTCTTTGGAAGCAATTTTCCAATGATCTGTTTAGAAGAATGCATATCACAGCTACAATATTTTTCCTGGAAAAACTTGGTCCAATTTTTCACTTGACTCGTTTCTCTGATGAAAATTCTAGGCAATTTAACAGTCTTCAAATCTCTGCTTTATTGCCCATTCTTTATATAAGCAAAATAATGATTCTTAGTAGTTAATTTGATGATCACAGAATAATTTACCTTTGAGACTTTTTTTCCCTCTTAAGAGGTTACAACCAAATTTCTTTTTAAAATTTTTTTTTGTGAAATGGTTAGCATTAGTGTGCCTTAACAGCAGGTACAATGAGAAAATAACTTAAACACTTGACTTCTGCTTTTCATTTTTAAATTCCCAGTGTGACTTCTGGTTCTTGGCAAATATAAAAGCTTTGTACAGGAAATACCTTTCTCATGATTGAACAATGTATTTCTGGGTTTTGAAGAGGCATAAAAGTTTCTTTTTTGTGTGTGTGTGACTTCTAAACTGTTAATCAAAGCCTGATTATACAGAGCTGTCTCTGCATACTGATTTATTAAAATGAGCATTAAACTAAGTTTTTTTGCTTGACAGATTGCTCTTTCTGGTTTACTAAGAAACGTGACACTTTTGTCAATATTATGTAAGCATAATAAACTTTCCCATGCAAAATATAAACAGTATAACTTTGGATGGAAAAAGCAGAGAACTCGTGAAGACAAAATGAAGAAATATGCACTGTAGTTGCATAATATTTTCTTGACTTACAGATGCATCTCAAATTCAAGTAGTATTCAGACTTGTGAGAAAGGAAATTCTAGGATTTAGAGTTTCACAAAGAACATGCTGTGCATCAGTGTTTATAGACCTGTAATAGAGTTTTCAGCCCAAAGATGTCTCAGAATTGTTGTGCTGATCCAGAACACTTGGGAAGGCATCACCTGTGTTCAGCTTCTCCAGTACAGAGAATGACAAGATTTATTTCTTATGTTCATGAATTCTAAATGCAGTTTTAATTAATAAACATATTTTTGGTGTCTGTAAGCATGGTTACAATGGTAGAAGCAGCTGCTGGATGGCTGGAGATGTATCCTGTACCTCATGCCTCTGCCTATAGCAGCATCCTGGGTCTGGAGAAACAAGTCCTGTGGAGACATGCCACCCCAAAATGAAGCAAGCAGGACAAGGGGACTCATTTAAAAAATGGTGTCATAAGTAGCTGGGCCAGAGAGCACAGTATCGAGTGTATATATATCATATTCTGTTCCATGCTGTTGGGGGTTAGGTGTCCCTCCTTTTGTTCCTTCTCATCTATAGAATTTTTCCCCATTAGTTGCAGGGAAACCTGACTGCTGGTATTTATTGGGTGCTTGAGAAGACAAAGAGCTTGGATGGGCCCAGAGTGGAAGGGGGAAGGTAAAAGGGAGGGGGGGTGCAGCTGTGGAGTGGCTGGCTTTGGCTTCAGAGCCGGACACACTGGGAGCTGTTGTGGCTTAGAGAAGAAACTTGCCATAACCCAGACGGAGCTGCTGCTTCTTCTTTTTCTTCATCTGTGAAACCCCTCCCTGCACCCCCTGTCCTGCTGGGACACCCTGCAGTGCCAGCCACTGCCACAACGCTCATGATGCACCTCATCCATTGGCCCGGGATTTCTGCACATTCCTGCAGTTCCAGTTGGGTGTTTTGCAGAGCCCTGGAGCACCAGGACTGCCTGTCTGCAGTGGGTTTGTGAAGTAAACCCTCTCCTCCATCCTTCCCGTCGTGGCCGAGAAGGCTGCCATGGGGTCCCTGGTTCTGTTTTGTTGTTAATGCTGTGGTTATTCTTGTTTGTTTGCCTTATTCTACACACTAGTAAAGAACTATTATTCCTATCCCATATCTTTGCCTGAGAGCCCCTTGATTTCAAAATTATAGTAACTCAGAGTGTTTGCATTTTCCATTCCAAGGGAGGCTCCTGCCCTCCCTAGCGGACACCTGTCTTCCAAGACACATGCACCAACCTCAGGGACAATTAAATATTACAGTGGACTGTGGAACACCAGACTGAAAGCAATGGGTGGTGGGACCTTCAAACACTGGGATATAGCAAAGGCCACTGGGTTAGTCAACAGTAGAACTCTACCAATTGAGCTGGCCCTGCCCAATCAAATCCTCCATATACTGCAGAAGGGAATAAAGTCCCCATGGTGAACATGAGAAATGTGTTAGGGAAGACAGGTTGGATTAGTCCTGCCTCAAGCAAAGGCAAACACATCCATGGGATTGTTTTTGCTACAGGACCTGTGTGCACTTGGTGGGTAAAGCAGAGGGATGGGGAAGCACAATGTGCATCTCAAGGGGATTTTATATTTGGGTGAGAATGGTCAGTAATACTAAATTGTATTGTGTTGGGTGCTGAATGACACTGCCACTGTATGCCATAACTGCCACAAACAGTGAGGATGGATGGCTCCAGATACACCAGATGTGAGCTCCTGATGAAGCGTGCAACCACCCAACAGCACACCAGCCCTTCTGCCCACAGATGGAACTCACAGTCATGAACTCAGCAGACATCTTGGAGAGAAGGCCATTGATTATGGAAAAATGCTCATTACTTGTCTGTGTATATATATGTATACATGTACAGCTGGAAGGGATAGGATCTGGGCATGGTATAGATGATATAGAATAAGGGGTGGATAATGTGCTGGTCCCAGCCACAACAGAGTTAATTTCTGAAGTAGACAGAGGAAGCAGGCATGTCCAGGATCTGAATTTTATTGTACACCACCTCATGTCATTGCTGGGGACAGGGGGAAGGGAGACGCTTCCAAGAGGAAGGGGTTCCTTCTGATTGGGAGAGCATGGTGGAGGGAGTGTTCTGGTGACACTGACTCTGAGCCTGAGGAAGGGGTTGGGTAATGCTCCTTCCAAGCCAGAGGAAGCCGTCAGGGTAGCATGACTGCTGTTGGATTGAGCTCTTCAGGGAGCATTTTGCATGAGAATCATTCTCTTTTGTACACTTTTGCTAATAATACTGTTACTGTTGGATTTCTTATGTCATTGCTGTTTCCAGTAAATTGTTCTTATCTCAGCCTGTGATCCTTACCTTTTTTACCTCCATTTCTTCCCTCACAGGGGAGAATGGGAAGAGGGAGAGGGAGAGGGAGAGGGAGAGGGAGAGGGAGAGGGAGAGGGAGAGGGAGAGGGAGAGGGAGAGGGAGAGGGAGAGGGAGAGGGAGAGGGAGAGGAAGCAACTGGCATGTGGTTTCAAATCTCAGTGGGAGCACCGAATTGGGGCGTACTGGTCCTAAACCTTGACATGCACAAAATAATGTGTGTAGTTTCACTGTTTAAAATTTCAAACGGATCAATTTAGTACAGTGTAACAAGACAAATCAGTGTCAAAGTGCTGCCTGTGAAAGTAATGAAAAAATGTTGACCTGTTGTAGGGACAGTGAATGACAGTACTTTTTATCTTGCCTGTCTGATCAGTGAATTTTCAAACAGTTTTCTGTTTTGCTTCTTGAGGCCAAGCACAAGAGTAACCTTGTCAAATGGGATGGTCTTGACACTATCTGATTATGATTGTAAAGAAATGTTTGTACAAAATAAACCAAAACAGGGAAAGTGTTTTGTCATTCCTAATGGCACTGTCAGACTGGGAGGAAACTGGGAACGTTTTTCCAAAACTGGAAAAGTGCGATGTTTTACTACTGTTCCTATGGAAACTGTGTTAGTACAGTGTGTACTTCTTGTTCCTTATTTCTTATGCCTGATGTGCAGCAGTTGCTCATAACAGCACTCTTATGAATAACATGAATGCCAGAGAAATTTGAAAGACCATTTTTTATCTTCTTTTCTGAACTGTGATGCCAACATGTCAAGGCTACTTCTGCTGGTTGTCTGAACTAGCGCAAAGGCAGTGTGGTTGCACACTGCTATTTCAAAGAGACGCCAATGGGCAGAAGTCACTTTTGGAGCCCTGGTTCTGAGGATGCCCACTGTGATAATAGTCAACTACATGTTCACTGTTAACTCAAATCGAGGTTTGGTACTGCAGAGACAGCATGGCTATCACAGAATCACACAAAGCTGTGAGAACTGAGTGAGCAGACCAGAGAACCAACTTTCCCCAGGAGAACCTGGGACGGATGGGAGGACACAGTGTTATGAGAATACTTTGCAGTATACCTTTGGGAAAAGAAGAGCACAAAATGTTGCATTACTAGTTCTACTGTAATAAACTCAAGTAATACAGACCCGCTAGTTACATCTGGGACTGATGAAACATGATGTCCTGTGCTGTTATTTCTCACAGTGTGTGCTGCTGAAATAGTTTGTTTACTGGAGTCATCAGCAGGAAGGTATCATTATTTCAGAAATGGAGACAATCATAGCCTTTTAAAAAGTGAAAGGACTTTGTCAAACCTCTTGTCACCTCAGGATTATGAGAGACTGGACCTTTAGCACAAGGAAACCAAGACAGATGCTTTGTTATGACATGTGGTTGCTAATGAAGATTACTCTTTGCTTGCTAGTAAGGAAATAGTTTCCTGAGTCCAGAAACACAGAAATGGACCTGCCTAAACAATAGTCTGCAGTCAATCCTCAGTTTGAATAAACAATGAATACATAATTGACTATTATCACAGTGGGTATCTTGAGAACCAATGCTCCAAAGGTGACTTCTTCCCACTGACATCTCTTTGAAATAGCAATGTGCAACCACACTGCCTGTGCACCCACATGTCCAGCGTCCTGGTTTGCCCCTTCCCTGGGGCCAGGAGTGATCCTGCTCTCTGGGCAGCACCCAGAACAGGGACAACCAGGCAATAGGGAAGGAGTGGCCCAGGGACACAGGAGCAGGGGCAGGAGCCAAGGGGACCTCAACATCCCCCTGGGGGAAGCTTCTTCTACTCTGTCCCCCTAACCCAGGTCTCCACAAGCTTCTGGAAGACATCTGTATGTAAATGGCTAATTTTGATTCAGCGTCCTAGCAATTTGACCTCTAGTCAAGTCTGATAATAAATACTGTAGTACACAGACAACCTCAAATTGCACAAAGATTAGTAGCAGGACAGGTAACCACAGCTATACCAGAATTGCACAGAAGGTACACCCTGTCCTCTTTCTCAGTTGTGTCCTTTTTAAATTCCTTATGAGGAAGGGGCCTGGAGGAAAAACAGTGTCCTGATACGCTGCAGAGCAGTGGCTTTGAGGGTTTGGTCTTTGTATGTTCTGCTGGTCTTGGCATCCACTATTTAGAAAACGTGGTAGCATAGAGACTTCCAAAGTAGTTTTTTTACAGTTGCACAGTTAGAAGTTATCTTTTTTACTTTTTATTCTTCCTGCTGATGTGGGTGTGTGACATCTAAGATAGTAAGACAGGCATGGAGTATTTCTGTTATGTTTGTTTGTTTGTTTATTTGTTTTGAATGGGGTATGGACTGTTTGGAATTTTTTATTAAAAAGGATTTCAGTAGAGTTTATGAAATGTGGTCATTTTTCTAGTTGTTACACATAGTATGTGTATAGACTGCATACAATTTTTCTAGACTATCAATGCAAGATAAAATGTAGTCTATGATACATAAAAATGGATCAAAGATTTGCTCAAGAGAATATGTCTTGTGTCTCTGCATCTGGAATTCATCCAGGATGATTTGAATTCAAAGGACTTTGCATCTTTGGTTCTTTACAGTATATTTGTATATACAATCATATTCACTCCAGTAATGAGAAAACAGTGCTGTTTTCTCTTGTGTTTTGGTTTGTTAAGAATTTTGTAAAACTTATTATCACATGTGGTTCTTGTTTTGTCATCACATCAGCAGGCTTATCTCTATTAACCAACTAGGTTAAACTAACTCACTTGGATTAGTTACAATGAATTGATCTGATGGAAGAAAACCGGACAGAATGGAAAGGGAAGAACTATTGAACTATCTTCTACCAATGCACTGAAGTCTTTTCTCTGATGGTCTACATATGTAAAACCTTTCCTTGCTCACCAGCCTTGCAGAGACCTCCCAAAAAAAGCTGATCTATCTTATCCATCCCAGAGATGAAGATGCTTCCAGGAGGGCCAAGCTGAGCACCTGCTCAAGTCTCAGTATACTAGCTAAAGTTCAGTAACTTCTGCATGGGATCATTGAAATATGAAACAGCCTATGCTGAAACTGGGACTTCAGAATTTCTATTTGATAAAAAAATCAAACCAGAATGATATCTATTTTATACAGTTTTTAAACTGTAGTGGTATTTTGGCATGTTCATTCTTAATTATTCTATTAATGTCAGTAATCTTATGTTTTCAGAAATAAGTTTGTAATTAGGACATTTGTTTGCATCTAATTATTGTTTAATTCACTGAGTGTTTTGTCTTGTATGCTTGTATATTCCCTGTCTAAGGCACATCACTGGTTATCTAAGTATGACTCAAGGCAGTAGAAGAACATTTTCATTAAACTGGACCAGTTAGGATCTTGAAGATACAGCCCCACTGAGCCTTTAAACAAAGATCCAGATGTTTCTACCACTCTCACTTTGCTGCTCCCTTGTACATATAATTCTCTTGGAAAAGGGTTTGTGATTCTTTTGAATAATCTCTTGATGCAGTAAGTAGGGGAAAGTTCACTGCTACACAGCATGCTTTAGACAGCTGGGTAGACTCAAAACTAGAACATTATTACGTGCAAAATTAAATGTAGCAATGCTAATAGTATGGTCTGTACAGGAGATCTAAAAAGTTATATTAAAAGATATATTTATTAAAATAATTAAAGTTTATTAATATATTAAAATATTATTTATTAGTAATATAACATATGGATGCAACAGTATGTTGAAGAAAACCTTATTTCTTTGTGAAGCTATTATCTTCATTAATACTAAGGTTTTGAATTTTTGAAGGCATATCATTTCCAACATTTTTTCTCTTCAAGATTTCCTTTACATTCTAAGGCCTCGTCTGTGTAATAATATGTTGCACTGAATTTTCCAGTTATAATCTAACAAACTGTAGGTCTTCCTTGTATTTTAAAATGGAATATGTTTGATTGTGCCAACCATCTTTTACTGAAATCTTACAAAATAGAGATAGAATTTTAAAAATTGGAACATTTAAAAAATTTTTTTAAATCTGCATTTTAAGTTCTGAGCAAGCTAAAGAAGCTTGAATATTCAAATTTTTGACTGTTCATTTTAAAAAAAAAACCAAGTAACTCTTCAGCTGTGAACCTGGAGAAATTTAAATTTATTTATCTAGATTTTGATAAAAAAAATCATGAGTACTGGGGAATTTAGCATATCCTTTCTCATGCAGGATTGTTATTTGAGACATGCAAAATGCTCAAGAATTGGTATTCATTTGTTGATCATAATAATTATTTTGGTCCTTATATTTGCCAAATTTAGGCTTTTTTTCCGAATAGAATAAACCTTTTAATCCAAATAGAAAAATGAGTAAGCTGCAGGCACTTTTTCAGTTGAAAGTACTTCCTTCTGACCTGGAGGATTCTGTAATCAGTTCTGAAGTTCCTCAAATATTTTATACCTTACTTGTTTTTTCATAAATCTGAACTCTGTTAAGATCCAAAGGGTCTGCTTTATGATTCATTTGTTGATTCAGCAAAGAAATTATAATTTCATGTGAGTTTTAAAAAGCCAGTGGCTGAAAAAATACAGATCTTCAGATCTGTCAAAGCCTCTCCTGAAACAGCTTCCTGTGGAAGCATATCAGAAATAAAATATGAAAGAGAATGTTGTCCTTGTTCTGCAGGGAGATGGTGTCTGGGTGGGATTGGGCAGCTGGGTCTGTTGAGTAATAAACTCTCAGATTTGTCATATCTGACTTTTTTTTTCTGAAAGCTTCCTCTACTTCAGACTTGTTTTGCAAGGTTTGGAGGGCGCTCAAAATTCTTCAGACAAATGCTCATCTCATGGACATCAATACCAAAATGAAATTATTCAGTGGGATTCCTTACTTACCTTACTAACTACTTACCTCCTTCCTTCCTTACTTTAATCAAGAATGTGTAAAGTATATCAATGTCTGTGAATAATAATTTTTTTGGAATATTTTAGGATTCTAGTTCTCATACTGCATCCAGTATGTGTAGGGCAAGGTTACAATTCAAAGGAACCTCAATGTGGTTGAAGACTGGCCTGTAGGAAACTTCATCAAGTCCAAAAATGGCTCAAATAAGATCTTAAGCCGGTTATGGAAAATCCCTGTTCAGTGGCACTAGCTGGGGACCATCTGGCTGGAAAGGAACTCTCAGGGAAAAAGACACAGGGCTGTAGTGGTCAAGTTGAACGTAAGCTAGTGGTGTTGCCTGACAGCAGAAAAAGACAACAGTGGATGTGTTACTAATAGAGTAGCCAGCAGGTCCAGGGAAGTGATTCTTCCCATCTGTTTGGCACTGGTGAGACCACATCTGGAGAGCTGTGTCTAGTTTCTGACTCCCCATGCTAGATAGACAGTGACATGCTGGAGGAAGCCCAGTACAAATGGGGGCAGGAGGACGCAGAACATAAGGAGGAACTGAGAGAACTGGATTAGGTCAGACTTGAAGGGAGATTTGATTTCTGACTTCAACTCTTGCTGGGAGGGAATACAATAGAAAAACTCGTATTGAAGGTGCACAATGACTGGGGAGAGGCAGCAGATCCAAGGTGGAACATTGGAAATCATATTTAGATATTGAGAAAATGCATTTCTAACACGAGCAAGATCAGTCCCTGGAGCAGATTTCCCAGAGTGATTGCAAAATTTCCTGCCTTGGGAATATTCCAACTGACTTGGATAAAATCCTTCATAACAAATCTAAGTTTGCCTTGCTCTAAGTGAGGAACTTGACTAGATCACATTAAATTGTATTGTGATGCAACAGGATGCTCTCTGGAATTTTTATAAAAGCCCTATTTTACATTGCTGCTCTACTTTGTAAGCTGGTAACTGGAATTAAGAAAACTATAATATTGACTGAGCACACTTTTCTCTGTATCCATCATTGTTTGTCAGTGATGCAATCGTCAGCCTAAGAGTAAGAATGGGTGAATTTTAAAATGGTTTGATTGAAAGATGCCATGCAAGTTGATATTATATATACATGTGTAATTTTCTTCCCTAGACTAACAGTTTAACTATAGGCAAATATCAGACTTTTCTATAATTTGTGGAAAATCTGAGTTTTGACTTAGCATCTTTCTATTACTTGAGAATTAGAATGATAGGAGATACAATCACTGTGATTATCAGATTTTAAAGTATGTCATATGATCATAGAATGGTTTGAGTTGGAATTGACATTAGAGATCCCCTAGTCCCAACCTTCTTGCCATGAACAGGGACTCCTTCCACTAGACTAAGTTGCCTAAAGATCCACCAGTCTGGCATGAAACACATCCAGGGATGCCACTGAACAAATGGTGCCAGTATCTCTCCATCCTCACAGCAAAGACTTTCTTCCCAGTATCTAATCTAAAGATTCTCTCTTTCAGTTTGAAGCCATTACCCCTTTACATGCTCTTATAAATGGTCCCTCCCCAGCTCCCTTGGAGGCCCCTTAAGGTACTGGAAGCACTGTAAGGTCTCCCACTACCCTTCTCATCTCCAGGATGAACAATCCCAACTCTAGCAGGTGCTCCAGCCCTTCTCTGGACTTGCTGCAACAGGTCTGTGCAGGAGATCCCAGAGCTGGATGAAGAACTTCAGACAGGGTCTCACAAGTGCAGAGTAGAGAGGAAGAATCACCTCCCTTATTTGCTGGCCATCTTTCTTTTTATGCAGCTCAGAATATAGTTGACTTTCTGGACTGTGAGTGCACCTTACCTGATCATATTGCTTGTGCTTGCGCTTGTGCACCCCTAAGTCTGTTCTCGGTCCACTATGCAGTAATATTTCCTTTCAACCAAGATATTGATATGAATTTACCGCAATGTAATTGAAACTTTAAATTTTGTAGGTATTTGCAATCACCTTTACTCGAACTAGTTACAGAATAGTTTTTCTACTCAAGCACAATTAATATTATCAAAAACTTAGAATCCTATTGAAAGAAAACCCAGCACAAGATGTAACAAAATTGTTCTTGCCAGTTTATAAGTATGCACTTGGAGTCATTAAACATTTCTCATTCTGTCTTTTGTTCAGGTTTTCATGATTGTTTTCAGTGAACTTTAAATGTCTCAGTTTTGTTTATATTCTGAACAAAGACTTCTAGGACCACCTGCTTTAAACAATAGATAGGATATCCTCTGGAAAACATCTGCCTCTAACATCCTCCCTGGTCAAATTAGCTTTCAACAGAAACAATGTTATAGATCACTTATAGATCACTTTTGTAGGATTTACATTGACTAGTGCCCAGCTTAAAAATCAGAATCTGAAAAGCAGGATTCCTTGAAATGTGCGGTTGTTGGTATCTCTATACAATTTTAATTTGTTAGTTTTGATTCTCACAATGCATGGTGTCATAAATCAATGTTTTCCATGTTGAAATATTACTGTCTGACAGTATATATATTTAATATCTTCCTCTCCTTAAAATCCTAGTCTGTCAGGTTTTTTCTTCTATTTTGTTTTCAAAATGCAAATTTATTTTGTAACCACTATCCCACAAAAGAACAATACAAAAGAGATTGGTGAATTAATTATCTTTGAAATGTTCAAATCAAATGTTAGAGCCTGCAAAATATATGCTGAGTCAGTCCTTGCTGACAGTTGGAACTCATGAGGAATTTGTTACATGAACTGAAACTAGGTCACAAAGCTGAACAGTTTTGCTAAGACCACGCTGAACTTGCTCAGGTTTGGGGCTTCAAACTGTGTTTATATCACACTGCTAGATGGTTCCGACTGCAGGTGGAACTGACACGCCTGTCTGCAGTCTAACCACGGGGCATATGACGCACAACTCCAAAGTTGGAAGGGGTATCTGAATTTAACAAGAGTTGCTGGACAAAAGTTGTATTCAAAGTGGCAGTTGCAAGCTGTTCTGCCACTGAGCAGTTATCTAGTTTTGGAACTAGCTTGTTTTTCACCTGTGGAATGAAGAGTTTGATTTAAAGAAAACAGCAGGAGTCTTCCATGAAGTTTTGTTCATAGGTAGTGTTAGACTCTTTATTTTTTTATTGTCTGGAGGTTGTCTGATTGAGACTTCATTTTGCTGTTTTGAATTTAACACAAAATGAGATTTTGGAGGGTCATAGTCATTGTGTAGAGTCTTCGTTATTTTTAAAAACAGGACAGAAAAATAACCTTTTCATTGAAATGGCAGGAAAACCTGTTCTTAGCTATACCACTGCCAGTTCCTGACACTATGCCCCCTCAATGTACCTCAGATATATGAGTTTATGTGCCTGAGATACAGAGCATGAGGCAATGTCATATGATTAATTTAGAGCTTCAAATTAAATCTTCTGTTGATTTATTCTCTTTCTAAGATTAAATTGATTTTAATAATAGGATTTTTAAAAGAGAAGATTCTACTCTAAGCCTCAGGTTTTCCATTTGTGAAATTTTTCATGTAAGAAAGTAAGAGTTTTTTGTTTTGCATTTCAATTTTTAAATGCTCAGTTTTAAAATTTTAAATTTCAATTTTTAAATGATCAGCAGTAACACAACTAAAATACACACACTTTCTATTTCAGTTTGAGTTGTTGCTGTAAACTTAAACTCAAGACCTCTGCTACAGAACTAGCTTGCACTTTACTGATGGTAGAAGAAACCATTACTTGCAAGAAAAGGGAACTTAAAGATAACGTTCTGTCTGGTGATTTTTGGGATCTGTCAGCTGAGCCTTGAAGAATGAATATGTTTATATGCACATTGGATACTGTTTATGGAAGATATCATTTTCTCAAGCACCATGTATGTTGTGGTTAGTACTTCAAACATTTGACCTGAAAGATTGGTTTTGACAGCCTTGACACAATGCAGACCTTCAGAATAGAAGGCCATAATGAGATTCTCCAAACATCTGTGTGTCCACATAGGACATTACTGAGGCAAACTGAAGAGTGCGTGCCTTCAGTATATTCTGTTTGTGTGCTTGACATCCCATATTATGCTAACATTGACAATTTTCTTTGGTTGGGGAAAAATTATAATGTGAGCTGTATTGTTTGCATGATATTTCTCAAGTAGTACTTATGCACTGCACAAAGCAGAGCTTTGTGAAATTCCTTACCTCTGAATACATATGAAAGTGAGCTGTGCCTGGGCTTACTGCAAGGTGGGAAGTGTTCTTTGGGAAAATGACACTTCAAATGAGTTCTGTTTGCTTTACAAAAGGCAAGAAAATAAGGAAGTGTCTCTGAGATTGAGAGTGATAACACATGGCTATCACATAATCATGATGGATTTTTCCTAATTCAGAGATGCTTGAAGAAATGTTAGACAATCACAGCCTAAAAGGGATGAGGAAATAATGGGCCTTCTGGCTGTTCACAGTGGTTCTGTCCACAGGGTCCATCCATTCAAATAATTCTTGTTCAGTGACAATTTTTAACAGGCAAACTTAATGGGAATTTTAGGAAGCCCTATACTATAAATAGGAGCAGAAAAAACTGTTCTCACTGAGAACAGTAAGTGAACCTGATATTATAAAGTAAATTTAATTCAGATTATAGGTGATGTTGAAAAGGTTTGTAACTATAAGGCAAATAGGTGTTATATTTCACCCAGAAATCAAAATTTAGCCCATAAATTAGATTTAATGTTTTACATATATTAACTACTTTTTATTTTTGAAACGGTGCCAACTTAGAATAATAGGGAATTTGAAGAATGATTTTAGATATAATTAATGGCCAAAATCCTAAAAGTGCAAGTATGGGGCTTAATTAACCCACTCTTATGGGATGGTAAATAAGCTTTAAATATCCAATGACAATATGGCATGCTAAACAAACATGATTTCATTGCTGTGATTTGAAAGAAATACAGAAATCAATACCCTCTCCTGAGCACTTAGTATCACACCTTGTGATACTGAAATAGCACAGCAATCAGTTGATTAAGAACATGGTGAATGGATTTACAGTTAATTGCCTAGGCCAGATAAGTAGAGAAAATTTGTATGCAGATGCTTGTAGTAAGGTGGGGCTTGGTCTTTTTCCCCAGGCCGCAACTGACAGAATGAGAGGATACAGTCTTAAGCAGCACCAAGGGAAATATAGGTTGGGTATTATTCATGGAAACAGTGATAAAGCCCTGGAACTGTCTGCCCTGGGAGGTGCTGGAGTCACCATCCCTGGGTGTGTTTAAAAAAAGAGTGGATGTGGCGCTCAGTGCCTTGGTTTAGTTTAGGGCATGGTTTAGACTCAGTGATCTGAAAAGTCTTTTCCAACCTAGTGATTCTGTGATTTTAGTTTCAATATTTTCTTGCCAATAAATTGTATATATGGATGGTTAAATTTGCCAGAGACAGAAAGTTAGGCCAGAAAGGATTGGGAAATAACTTCTGTACCTGAGTGTTTTTACAGAATATTCTCATGGTGCATTTCATCAGCTTGGCCTGTTTGATAAAAAACATATTTATTAGAATGGACATCAAAGAATAAGGACTATGTGTAAAGGGTAGAAATCCATGCATTATAGTCCAGATGCACTAGCATTGTCTTCAGGTGGTGAGTAAAACACCACAATACTATGCTGTAGGGAGGAACAGTTCTTCTAATTAGGGAGCTATTGAATAAGAATGCATGCTATTTCTGTAGATTTAGGTCTTGCCATAACAGAGATCAGGAAGCCAAAAGGCCAAAAATACTTCAGTGTGAAAATGGTTCAGAAAAATATGCCAAGATCAATTTGGTATGTGATTTATTTTAATAATTTATTTTGGTGAAGAAGAAAAAAATTGCATATTTGGACCTGTGTACATAAGAAATTTTTGAACTTAAATGAACTTTAGTTTGACAGAAAAGGGTCTTGACATATTCCCAAATATAAAAAAAAGCCCACCACAACAATACCAAAACAAAACCATCCACACTGGGAAAACAAGAGTCAATGTTTAATCCCAAGGGTGAGGAAGAACTTGAAATAGAGCTGTATGTGTAAGGCAACTGAGAATCTACTGCATTGTTATGTTTTTGGGTTTTTTTTAATCTAAAATAAAACCACTAAAAATCAAAATAATAGATATTTTAATTTCTGTTGCAAAGGGGATGAAACTTAAATGCTGTCTTTTCTTGAAAAAAAGAAATTTTGGCAAGCAAAAAATTTACACTAATTTTTTTTTCTCAACTGTTAGCCAGATACCTTCAATTATCTGCAATTATTGTTTTGAGGCAATAGACCTAGGACTGGATTTAGTTAACTTTGGTTTTAGGCCCTGGAAAATATTTGACATCATAAAATATGCTAGAAAATGCTGGTCCTTTCAATCCTCATGTCTTGTTGCCTAGTTCATCCACCCATATTTTAGTTTTAGAATTTTTTTTTGCCAAAAGGGAAAAATTGAGTGAGCATCACATTGTTTTAGGAAATTAGTTCCAGAAACCATTTCTTTAATAAGAAACATATATCCATCTCCCAGTTTTATTTTCATGTGTATTTTAAGATTAAAAATATTCTCCAGTCTCATGGCTGAAGATTGGCTCCAATTTTCCATTTCAATACTATGTTACGCAGAATTTCAAGGTAAGAACAACAAACTTATTTGAATCGCTAAACTTTCTGTCTTCTATAAAGTAGAAACTAAACTCCACATTTTCATACTTGTGATGAAAGTGTGCTTTCTTCTTTTTTTTTTTGTGTGTATGTGTGGAATTCTTAATGGCATGTTTTATATCAACTCTTTGTTACTCAGATCTAGAGTATTCCATGTTGTGCTACGGACTAGACATGACCCACATGTGGTTTTTGAGCTTCATGAGGCTGGTGAGCAGCTAAGCACTCCTCAAAACCATGGTTAACATTGGGATGCTGGTGACTGGGAAATCGGGAGGAAAAACAAGCCATCAATGCCCAATTCCTAATTCACTCAAACATCTTTTCTCTCTACTTTGACTCCAAACAGGTTTCTCTGAGCCTTTTCACACACAACATTTGACTGTTCTTGCCTATCTGCCTCAAAATCATATTCTAAAATGCCAGTACATCATGTAGATCCCATCCATGGTATAAGAGGACAGAAAACTCTCATACTGGAATGAGGGGTTTGTTCATATAATCAATGAAATAAACTTTTCAAATATTTTTCTTTCTTCTTGTACAAAAGTATTAGCTTTCTGTGGACTTTTTTTTCTGTGGACTTTGATTTCTCAGGCTCTCTATTCTCTCATTAGATATAGTCAGCCACCACACAGCAGACCACCAAAACCTGCATCTGTGAAAGGAAAGGAAATTTTCCAGTATTTCAGAAGAACAATATTAAGAATAAACATGTTGTTTCAATAGTCCACATATTTACTGAGCTGCCGAGTTCCTATTCAGGAGAACATGTGCATGAATTGTATTATGTTTATGTGCAAAAACATAATTCAATTCTTTGTGATATCAGCAGAGGATGTGGGACAATGATTTGAGAGTGTATTAAGAACTGGTAGTCTTGTCAAGTAATGAAAATTGCAGATGATTCTTAAATGGCTGCAGCTGTAATCATGATTGTGAACTAAAATTGATGGAACTTTATTCAGAGAGAAAATAATATGGCAAAGGAATACACAGACAGATCAAAGGAGGAAAAAAAATCATTCACAAACAAACCAACAAAAAATTCCAATCCCAAACAGCCACAGATGTTTTGAAGCACAAGTTCAATCAACTGTATAATGACTTCTGTACCTGGGATTTCATTACTAAGTGTTTTTGTTTCAGAATCAGTTCTGTACCATGAGAGTTTATAGCAATCAGAACTTGAGTGGATTTTTCTCTTCAGGATTAGTGCTGGCTTCTGTGTGTACATCAAGTCATGAAATTTGGAAGCAGCTCTGACTGTGCCTGGCACGGAGCCATATACCACAGCTACTTGGGATATGACTAGTGACTTCCCACAGGTACCCTGTGTGCAATACCCACAGGTACCCTGTGTGCAAACCTAAGTATTGCAGCACATAATCCTTTGATAGAATTAAGCAAAACCTAATTCTGTGAGTCATGTGTGGAAACAGAAAGGTTAACCAGGAAGATTTTTTTCTTTAAATCTGCTTCTCTGTATTGTACAAGTTCCAATAAGAGTAGTAATATGTTAGTCTCTCATAAATCTTGCTGCTTGAATTCAGGCTGTTCTTGTTAATTTTCTCTGGTCACATCCTGCCTGAACAACTTACATCTTTCTAGGCTTATAAGACATGATTTTGCGTGCCAGTTGTCTCTATAACAGATTTTGAGTAGTTTCCATATTCATTGTAATAGAATCATTGTGGCCATCCTGTGGCTGCAGACTTCTTGTCTTCTTTCAGGATAAGGATTGGGAGAGAATCATTTGCCAGTGAATTTCTTAGATTTTTCCTTTTAGCCAGATATTTTTTTATGACAGTGATTTAAATATTTCTTTAAAGTTTAAAAAGAAAATGTTTAAATATCTATTGGGGCACCTCCAATGAATTTTAGTTCAAAATGTGTTTGTCCTCTATTTCAGAATTTTTATGATGAGGGTATATGTGAAATTAATTTTCTCTAATTGGTGAATGGGGGACTGTTGGGTCCTTTTAGTAATCCTATATATCATGCTAGATAGTTCTCATCAGTCAGATGAAGCTGGCACAATAGTACAGAACAAGTGCAAACCTGTCCTTGTGAGGGCTGAACGTTTGGACTTGTGCTGTTAAGCCTGTAGAATGGCTGGTTTATTGCACAGCACCTATGGGTGATTACCCTCACAGGCAATGGCCCAAACTCTTGTCTTCTCTAAGTTCATCCTTCTGCAGGTTCACCTTTCTGCACAGCATTTCTCAGTAATTAT
>VWYI01042536.1:0-18726 GCA_013399455.1 Anthoscopus minutus | reverse complement strand
TACTTACATAACTAAAAAAACTATCTAGTGCATAAAAACTGCTCACCACCACTGGCAACATGCATTTTTGCTTTGCACTTCAAGCACTGAGACCAAGATTTTTAGCCAAGACTGATGGCAGCAAAATTCGCCACCCATTCCAAAAATTCCTGGAGGAAAGTTTTTCCTGGCTTTGGGAAAAGGGGATAATTGCATGGGTTTAAGAACAATGGTGACAATGCTGTGTTTCTCATAAATACTCTGTGAGTAAGTAGTATGGCGAGTTGATCTCCAAAGGCCAGTATCTTGCTGGTGGACATTACAACTTATAAGTATGTCCAATTTAGTATTTGTATGTAGGTCACTGGGTGTGAGTGTCCCTTCTGCCTTGCTTGCTGCTTTCCCCAGAACACATGACTGTTTGGACCAGCCAAGAGTGTACCACTTCAAAGTCATGTCCAGGAGCATGTGACAGTTTCTATAATGCCATATCCAGTCCTGTGGATGTGTAGTGTAGGCTGAGGACTGGTGTCTCAACTGCTATGAGAGGGCAGATCTCCACTGGACTAGGGGAACATTGATAATTAACACCAGTTAATTATCTCAGCTACAAGGACTCAAGTGTTACAGTTTGCATGTCTCTAACTAGTAGCATTGATAGAATGTACATTTCCATTGTGTTCACTTACATAATTTATAATTTGTATTTCCCAAACATGCAGATCTTTGGGTGAAATCATATTCTTGTGTTTTGGACCTAAGTGTGTCCTTTTTTTTCTTTTCCCCAGAAATAACAGTGTTAGTTGAGGTTTCTTTCTGTTTTGTTTGGGTTTTCTTTTTTTCCCCAAGAGAATGGAAGGTCAGAGGAAAAAGAGCAAGAGGAAGAAAATTTATGTTTTTTTGTGCCTGGAACTGAATGGCAGTATGTTTATGTTGAATAGTCTTTGCTCAGAGATATGTTTCACTGCAATGCTTTCACCCTTCGGTTTGTGTGGTCTGAGTTCAGAAAGATGATTTGCTTCTGTTTCCCACAAGGCTAAGGACAAGCTGAAGATGTTATGGAAAATGTCAAAGGAAGAAACACATAGAGACAGTGAAAGAATACAGAAGTACTGTGGGTAATTGTGCTGGAGACTGTACAGCAAGAGCTCCAGCTTGGTTGTAAAACAAATTTGGCCAGTGAAGCTCAATGGAAAACACTCAATGCACATTAAATACTTGTTTATACTCATTGTAAATTCTGGCCCCAAGATATGAAAAAAGATATATTTGAAGCTCACTACAAATTTATTCAGATTTATTCAAGGATCTGGACTCAGTAGTGCATTTATACAAAGAAGAACCCAGTGCAGGCCCAGTGCTTACTATTAAATTATGAGAACGGCCCTGGTATGTCTTTAGCTTGCATCAAATCATCAGCATGCTTCTTGAAAAGTGCACAGCAAAATCCAGGCCAGGTTGTGAGTATTTGTTGCACCTTGTCTGATGTATTTCTATCAGTTGTCCATTAGGCCTTATACCCACACTGGACATGGGCCTGAGCATGCTGGAAAAAAATGCACTAATAAGATATGCAGAGCTGTAGCTTTGTTATTTTCCCCTTTGCTTGCCCCTGGTCTTAGAGTGGCCTTACAGTGGGCTGTGCTGTGCAGGGACGCAAATGGTTCATTTAAAGATAGAAATTCTTGTTGAAAGGAAGCTCTGGAGGTCACCTAGTTCAGCTTCCCTGTCAAAGGAGGATTGCCACCTCTGGCATTGTCCCTCTTAAAAACCTTTAAGTATTTTAAGAGTTGTGGGTAGGAGGAAGGGATGCTGCTGAATCACCTGAAATTTATAGCAAAGTGCCCTGGCCTTAAGAGATCCCACAGTGGTATGGCCAATTAGTGCTGGGACAAATTTAAGCAACTAAACCTAACCCACATAAAATTTAGGGAGGAAAACAGAATGTTTGGTATCACTGAAATAATTATTCCAGCCAGGAAATATGACATTAAAAAGTTTTCTGCATAGGAATTAATTTGATTTTGTTGAAGACACTCAAAATCTTCTTTTTGAATGCAAGTAGGTAGGAAAACACAGCTTTCATATCCATGACAGGATGGAGCTCTGAGAGGATGCATTAATTTCACTGAATGGTTAGAATAAAAGTACTGCTATTTGACTTGCAACAAAAAAGAAATCCTGGGTACAAAATGATAAATATTTGTAGAACTCCTTCAGAGAAAACAAAACTAGGATGTAAATACCCTTGACATGTCCCAGCTCTATGCAGTCCCACACTGAAATGAGTTCTCACCTCAGCAATGTCTTAGACACACAGTTATTTTGAATTTTGACATTGGCTTCAGCTCTGGGAATAGAAAGAGAAATCAGATTCTGTTTTCCTTTATCTCTCTTCAACATCTGCGGGGAAGATGCATTTCTTTTGAAATAGGATGATCAATTCTATTTCCTCCACCTGATACATTTTCACATAAGCATACTAGTGCAATATATTCAGGTTGTGTATTCATGGGACTTTTGAGTCTCTGTAGTCATGTGGCTGTAGTGGGACCCAAAGGAGAAAGAAGCAAAATGGGGACTTACAGAGATGGGCTGTTGCAATGATCAGATGAAGGAAGAGATGGGAAACTAAAGGAACCTGTGTTATTTAGTCTGGCAAGTGTATGGAGAAAGGATGTGATTGTTTCATGTAAATATATCTTGGAAGGAATCAACAGGAAGAGAAAAATTCAAGCAAGAGCGTGGTCATGAGGAAAAATGGTCACACACTACATTGGTTATGAGCATGAGGAAAAATGGTTATAAAGTAAACATTGAGAATTATAGTCTGGGAATAGAATAATGAGATTATTCAGTTCCTAAGAGAGGGCCATAGAGGCAAAAAGTCAAATACTTCTGAATGATATAAAGATAGAGAGATACACAGAATAAGAAAGTGAAATGTTGCATATAAAGGGGCAATGTACATAAGAACTTAACTTTTTCCATTTCTGCTTGATTTAGGTATTAAACAACAAGCACGCCCACTCAGTGAATACCCACTGAGTTGTGAAATTGTCAATACACCTCCCTGCTCTCAGATAGGTAGCTGCAGCCAAATTAAACATGAGCAATTACTTCAGTGGATATTTTGAAAACCATAAAAATGGTTATTTTTTGTCTAGACTTCAGATGCTGAAGCTTTATCTGAAGCTGGACTTGTAAACTTTAATCTCTGTAAGAAAACTTCCTTTAAAATGATTCCTATGTGTTCCTTATTAAACAACTTTTAGTAGATAATGGATAATATCAGATTAACCTCTGATAGATTAATTGTACAGTCAGATATATGTATAATGTTTAGGAGTCATCTTGAACTCGTGTTTAAATCTGGAGCTTATTTACAAATAGGCTTGGCTGCAGGTATAAGAAAAGGTCTTTTTTGACTTAGTAAGATTTTTTGACTTAATGAGCAGACCTAAGATTGATATACAGGCTCCATAGTGAAAGGCAGTAGTCTTGTTCTGAGACAATTTTAAATTATGGAAACGCTAAAGCTGGTCTTAAATGCCTCAGCTAAAACTTCTCAACATTTTTGTTTCTAACCATAATTAATTTCTGTGGCTTAAAGTGTTTTTTACCTCTCTCTAAGAGTATCTGGGAAATCTTTATCACTGTAGTGAGAATTCTATAGGTACAGAATCACTTCTGTAATTTAAAAAAAAATATTCTGCATTTATAGATGCATAGACCTACAATAGAACAACAAAGAAAGTGTCAAAATAACTATGTAGGGGAAGAGTCAAAAAGGGTAAATGCAAAGATGGTTTCTCTGCATCTTAATAAAAATGACAGCCATACTGAGGGCATATGCCTCTCTTAAATGAGCAGTTTGAAACACAAGTCTTAAGCCACAAATCAGAAAAAAAAAAGGAACCTCAAAGGGTCTTAATAAGGATGAGAATGATTGACTTTAGTAGACAACATATTCAGGAAAAATGTGCCAGTAAGTTTTGTGCTTGTCATGAAAAAATTTATTTAAAAAAATCAGAAACATAATTACAGATTAAATTGTTACAATATAGATGTCAAGAAGAAAGAGGCACAAGTTAAGAAAGAGGAAGAAGGCAGCAGGGGAGTAAATATTACTTAAATAATGTATTACCTCACTTCTAAGCTACTAATTCACTCACAAAAATCAGGCAAAATGAAACTGTCTCAATATGTAAAACAATTCCACTAGGCAATTTTAATGTTTTATTCAAAGTGTTCGCTCTAAAAATCAGCACAAGCATGCATGCAACTTTATGCAGGTAATGATGCTGATTGACAGTGTTCTGTGTATTTTACATATGCAGTGCAAAGCCTTCTTTAGGTTAATATAATTATAGTCTGAGCATTTGCCACCAGTAGTAACCCAAATTTGATGAGTGAAAAAGTTTATGTGATTTTTCCAATAATTTTTGAAATTTAAGGACAATGTAATCAAATATAATCTGAGTGACACATAAGTCACTCAGAATATAAATCACATTTATATCTGTCTTATAATTTTAAACTGATATGGATTTTTCTTGCAAGTTTTTGATGGTTTTCTTGATGTCTTCAAATT
Organism: Anthoscopus minutus; assembly: GCA_013399455.1. Taxonomy (NCBI): domain Eukaryota; kingdom Metazoa; phylum Chordata; class Aves; order Passeriformes; family Paridae; genus Anthoscopus; species Anthoscopus minutus. The sequence goes on along the minus strand of VWYI01042536.1, from coordinate 14,153 downwards.
AACACTGGATGCTTTCTGGGGCCAAGTTTTAGGTAAGTAAGTTCATGAATTGATTGGGCTAAATAAACATATACTATTACAAAATTGTAAGACCTGTATTCATTCATAGGAAAACAAATTATGTAGATGCCTTCTTTTCATAAAAAGGTGGAAATATAAGATCTTTTTGAAGTGCTGAATTTAATAATTTATTCCATGGAAATCTGTTAAACATCACTGCTTTAAACAAAAATTTGACTCTTCCCCTGCAGTGTTCTAAACCAGCCCAAAAGCCATAATGATGCACTCATGTAACATTATAGGCAGTAGAACTTCTCCAATGCACTCCTGTGGTCAACTGTTTTCCTGGTTTATGTATCAATGAATTTGTCTCTGCAAGAAAGAGCTTATATTTTCCATCTTGAAATCATATTTTTATGATCATTCAGGAAGACTTCAATTTAAGAGTTTCTAGGATATTAGTCTTCAAGTTTTGGACCAGATGTAGTTGTGGTTTTCCAATCAGAAAATATTTCAGTAGGCCTTGGACAGCCTGAGTGACAACAAAGTCATGTTATCCAATGGTTTCTCGTATCTGGCTTTAGATTTACAGAGGTGTCATTTGGAAATGGTAGGCTCAGAACAATCCTAGATGCTGGAAATGAGAATTGTACTTGCAATACCTGGTAGGTCACTCTGGGTGAGAAAGGCTCACTCTTTGCTCCAGGATCTTCTCAGATACTTTATGTAGATCTAAACAACAAAAGATCTCGGAGCAGCCTTCAGAGCTGGTTTCCACTTCTTATGTTTGACAATAGCCCTTCAGAGAACTAATGAGGAGCATTTGAAGCAACAATTTCAGTTTGCTTAGAAACTGTTCATCACTGTTTGAATGCTATTTCTTCTCTCATTATTCACCTTAAAATCATATTGGTGACAGAAAGAAACATGAAAAATGGAGCCATTATCTTTCATATACTAGGAAAGTATAGGCAAGCAGGAATCATCTAATAGTTTCTATTTACTCTACAAGAGAGCCCAAAAGAGTATACAAGAGTATAATGATGTGATTATGATTTTGAATGCTGCAAACTATTCAAACACAAAAGGTTTAAAAGCACAGTGCAAAATTAACATCAAATCTTGCAATTATGATTGAATGTTTTGTTGGGAAGGTGGACAGAGAGAATTAAAAATACTAGTTGGTAAGTAATGAAATTGTATAATGAGATATGTAAATAAAAATGTCTGATGTTCATCAATAGTAGCCCCACAGCTTGAGAGCTTCTTCTTTTGAATAACAATATGAAAAACTTTTCTGCGGTATTGAAGATATATGAGCTTAATAATCAGTGGAAGTCAAAACATGCTTTCTTGAGAGTTCCTAATATTAAATGGTAAACAAAATCAAAAGTTATTATATCACTTCAAAACTTTGATGATTCACCTATATAACTACCACAGATCTGATGCTTTTAGCTCATTTTTTAAAGGGCATTGAGACTTAAGGCTATTTTACAAAAATGAAAAAATGGAGTAGGAATTGAACTCTGTAAAATAAATAATAATATGTTTGTGCTCAAGGAATGATATCATCTCACAGAAAAAATCTAGGGGTATTAAATGAATTATCCAGATATTGAACTTAAAAAGGAAAGGTACAGTGACATCTCCCACAGCAGGTGGGCAAAACTGCATTTGAAAATTCAATTACTTTTGAAAAATTATTCAACTCATTCAAGTATAATTTTTTTTAATCAAAAATAGAGTTCAGAAATGAGGGCACTGTGAGGCTTTGTGATTTATTTCACTCCCTTGACTAGAAAGTAAGCCTGTATAAGTGCCTGAAATTAATAAGGTGATTCTTGGTACCTGTTATCTGTCTTTGAAGCTCCCTGAGATGCCATTTGGCAGACAAGTGTATTGGAAAAGGAAATAGCTAAATATTCATTCATAGGAAAACTTTTTTCCCAGCTCTTGCATTTTTTTTCCCAAGTTCCTACTTTAGGGTACTTCCAGATACAAGATATTAAGCCAGCCTCACTTTCTATTGACACATGCCTGCTTGTCCTTTTTTGCTGTTCTTTAGGTTGCAGGGAACAGAAGATCACATTTTGACCACGTGTTTCCTTGCAAGAAGTTCAGAAAATTATGAGACATTAATTTTTAACATTCAGTTTCTCAGGTTTTACACTGGATGCTTGTTGAGAGAGACTTTGGTGTTGCTAATTATTTGCACTTAAAAAATATGCTGGAAGTTTTCCTGGTACAAGGTCGGCAATTCTGAGAAGGAAGACCTCTCCTCTGACACTGTTGATTCTATTACACTGCACAAACAAAAGCTGAGAGCTTTATCTTGAAATATCCAGAGATCTTGCCTTCCCTCTCCAGTTCAGCTGGAGCTGAGAACTGAACAACATTTTCTTTGAAAACCTAAAGCAAGAATATATTAAATACCTTCATTATCAGATAATTAGTTAATTACTAATTACTAGGCAGGTTGCTGTGGTCCTGTATGATAATACATATTGGTTCCTTTACAGTACATTCTGTAACTGTATAGGTCTTGACAAGTGTAAATCTCTTGGGCTTTCTTTAAGTGTAATGTTCATAAAAAATGAGACTTATTTTCATTTTATTGCTGACAATATGGGGTATGCACGCTAAGGACAAATTCTTGCATGTGGGACTGCAAAAAACATTACAAATCAATATTGCAGTAGCAAGTGTTAGTGTTGTGTGTAGCAGAGAACTGTGTTTATCTATTCAGTATTTTCATCAGTTTTATTTAGTTTTAACTGTGTTTATCTAGCTTATACTAGCTTTTGGATGTCCTTAAAGGAAGAGAAAACCATTGACTTTCTAGCATCAGTTACAGAATATTTGGAGATTTAAAAATTATTCTATTAGGACAGATATCAATGGCAATTGTATTGAAAATCAAAATCTGTCATCCTTAAATATTCAAGCAATTCAAGCAATATTCAAAAAATCCTCTTTTTTCATCTTTACATTTGTCTTGGGTGCATGTATGTGGTATTCTTTTCCTTACAATTCTTCATCTGTAGAACTGAACTCATCTATTTATTTGTTGGATTCTATTTTGTAGTTATGGAATGGAGTGGCTGCAAAATAAAAATTTATTATTTCAGAGATATGCCCCTACTACAAATATAACATGTTGTGACTTACTAAAATCAAAATTTGTTCAATATTAGCATCCAAAACTTTAGATAATTCTGATACAACCTATTTCACTCTTATATGGAATCACACAGCATAGTTGAAAAAAAATGCAGAATGTTTGTAAGAATAAGGTGTGATGCTGTTTGTCCTCTGAATGCCTGATTTTACTGTCTTTACAGTATTTATGGCTCAGTACAACAACTGAAGCAGAAGGTTTAAATGCTCAATATATTATGTGGTTTCTTTGCCTGCTCTGGTGAAAAATATCTCCATTCTAGATTTACAAGTATGTTTGTTTATTTAAATTAATCAAATAAATGGAGATTAACTGAAAACGCAGATTGCAACACTGCTCATGTAATCTAAAATTAATTACTCAAAAAAAGTACTACTTCACTGTTTTACAAAGAGTTTTTATAGAGTGAAGTTTTCACCAATATATGTTTTTTTCTGGGATACTAAAGCTTGCTGTTTATCTGCACAATTTTTTATTTCAGGTCAATTATTTCAAATGATGGCAAACAATTCGCTGAACACAAAACCCAGTGCAGTGATCCATGACATCTATCAGAATCAGACCTCACCTAATTTATTGTAACAGTTCCTTTACTGTGGAGGAGTAAAACTGGTGCACAACTCTTTGCAAAAGTGATTCAGTACCTGGAAGAATGATGGGGAAGCTAATGCTGAGAGCTACTGAAAGTCTTTTAAAGAACAGTGAAATGATCAGCCAGACAATATGAATTCAAAAAGGGAAAGTCCTATTTAACTAATTTGATCCCTCTTCAGTAAGGTCACATCTCTGATGTGTGCTGGACATAGTTTTTCTGGGTTTAATAAGACTTTTGGTACTATCTTTCACAGCATCCCTTGGGACAAGTTGTCCAGCTGTGAGATAAATGACTTAATGGTTTTTAGGATGTCAGAAGGAATTTCTTCATGGAAGGGTAATTAAATACTGAAGTAGACTTCCCGGGGAAGTGATAGAGTTACCATCAGTGTAGGTGTTCAAGAAATTACTTGATGTGGAACTTAGTACCATGATCTAGTTGACAATATGGTGATAAGTCAACGATTAGACTCAGTGATCTCAGAGCCTTTTTCAGCTTAAATAATTCTGTGATTCTGTGAAGAGCTGGCTAAAGGTCAGAGCTCCAGGGTTATATTGAATGGTGCAACCTCTGGCCGGTCACCAGTGGCATTCATCAAGAATGAATCCTAGGGCCAGTTCTGTTTAAAATATTTATCAGTGATCTGGATGCAGGGACTGAATGCACCATTGTCAAGTTTGCTGATGATACCAAACTGGGAGGTGCTGTTGACCCTTGAGGGACAAGAGGCCTTATAGAGGAATCTGTGTATCTTGAAGCACTTGGCAATCATCAACAGCATAAAACTGAAAATGACCAGCTGCTGAGTTTATTACCTGGGTCAGATTAACAGTGGAAACAAATCTAAACTGGAAGAGGAGTGTCTGGAGAGCAGCCTGGCAGAAGGGTCTGGCTGTTCTGGCTGGCAGGAGGCTCAAAACAAGTCAGTGTGCCTGGGCAGCTCAGAGGGCAAACTGCATCCTGGAGTGCATCAAACACAGCTTCACCAGCTGGCAAAAAGGTGTGATAATGCTGCTTTATTTAGAATTGCTGTGGCCTCACTTTGAGTCCTATATGTGGTTCTGGCCTCTACCATTTAAAAGGGATGTGAAGATACTTAAATGTGTCCAGAGAAAGGTGACAAAGCTGGTGAAGTGAAATAGATGGAAGGCATATCCATGAGAACACTGGGCTTGTTTAGTGTAGAGGAAAAGGAAGCTGAGGGGAAAACACACTGCTCTCTGCATCTTCCTGAGGAGAAGTGGAGAGGCAAGTAATGATTTCTTCTCCCTGGTCCCAGTGCCCGGACATGTGGGAAAGACTGAAAGATGTATCCGTCCGGCCTTGACATGAGGAAACATTTGCCAATGGTGCTCAAACCATGGAACAGGCTTCCTGGAGAGGTGGTCAATGCCCCAAGCCTGTAAGAGTTAAAGAGGCATTTCGACAACAACCTTAAGCCGTGCTTTAACTTTTGGTCAGCTCGGAAGTGGTCAGGCAGTTGGGGTCAAAGGTCATTGTAGGTCCCTTTCAACTCAATTCTTCAGTTCTAAGATTCCTCCTCTTAGATGTGAAATAAATGTATATAAATATGTTTTCTTAATTAATATAAACAGCAATGAATAAAATGGCATATGTGTTGCATTGTTCAAGAGCCAAGAGAAGCAAACAGGTGGCCTAATGTAAGCAGTACCAGCACAGACAAATAATTTATCAAAACCAGTGAGAACATCGAGAAGTTTAATGAAGGATCTTGAGCATGCAGTGTTTGTGAAGTACTTCGTGGTTGTTTTTTAAACTAAAGATTCCCATATGCAATAAAAGTGAGATTTTTGGAGGTAGTGGAAATGAAAGCCGCACTTCCTAATTGGAAACTACATGTAGTTTATTTGGTTTTACCTTATACCTTGTGGTTGCAGAGCCAAAAGTTCCAGGTATGAATCCCACTGTAAAAAATCAGCAGCTAAATACAATTCTAAGGATCTTCTTTAAGGTTATTGCTTTTTCTTGGCTATTCACTTGTTACTAAACAAGTTAGTGCAATATCTGGTGAGATTTTAGCAATAGTTTCTGGTTTAGAATACTGTCCTATGAAGTGAACTTTAGATTAAAAATGTAAGTGCACTTGCTTTTTACTTGTGGCAAATTTTCTAGTTACTTTGACAATTTGTAGGTGTTGCATAGTTTTGGGTATTATATCTGGGCAAAATGAAAAAGCTTCAATATCCACATATACTGTCATGTAGAGAATACTGTTATCTAATCACACATTAAAGATGATGGGAGAATTTTATCCATCAGGAGAAACTATTGTTTATAAGTGAAAAATATTCTGTGGAATTCATTTAAGTGCCACAATTTGCTCTTTGTGTAACATCACACAGTAACATCAGTAAAAATAAATAACAAAGAGAAGGAATTGAAATCACTGTCTTGCCTGTACTCCAAATTTCCTACCTGCTGGCACCTAAAACAATGATAAAAGAAGATAAAGAAAAGTACAGAATGATTGCATGTGTTCTGGTACTGAACAGGAATTTAGAATGATATCAAGACCCTCTAAAAATTTTGGCACAATTGGAAGTGAATTATTACACTTAGGATGTTGAAAGTATAGAATAACATCTACAGATTAGGTCAGAAAGAAAAATAATTTTAAATTTGTTTTTTCTTCCCTATATGGCTGTCCTAACAATCAAATTGAAAGATCCTTGCATTGATAAATGAACATGTGAATTTATTCAAACTTCAGCTAGAGTGACTTAATTCTGTCATGTTTTTCTATCTGAAATTCACAGTCACTCAGAACTATTTTTTAACTATGTATTAAAACTAATAGCATTAAATGCAAACAATATAAAAATCAAAAACAAATGCAAAAATAAATCCCTACATTCCCCATTCCTTCCCCCCCAAAAAATCATTTGAGGCTGGCCATTTGATTTCTTACTTGACTGAATTTGGTATGTGCATCTGAGAAAAATTGTTATGTGCTACTCTGTCTTGTATGGCGACACATGAAACTGAATCCAAGTAGAATTGAGTAGGAGAGACTCGGTTTGGCTCTATATTCTCCCATTGTGGTTGTTTCTGTAGATTCAGATTGGCAATTAGCTGTTGCAATTATGGTTTTTCAAATGTATTTGGAGTCACTTAAATGTGTCCTAACATATGACATACATTCTTGGCAGTACTGTTGTGACTAGCCTGTAACAGTAATTCAAAAACATACTTAAATATGACTACTTACGTTGTCTCCATGGAGCACACAGTCTCTAAAGAACTGGTTTATGGCACCATTGCAGCTCACCTATTTCTAAGGCCTGGTGATCAATTTGAGAGCCAATTTGAGGAGTTTGGCCTTTCTGCCAAAGATTTGAAAAGTTTATTTAGCTTTGGCTGGAGTTTATAGCATTAGAGTTGCGAAACAGACTGTTTCTTATGATGATTGTGTAACTAGTTGATTCTCTTGGTGATGAAGCAGCTGTAGCCAGTGATATCTTCAGAATTTCAACAATAGAGGTGCTGAGAACATGATCTAAGCAGCTGACAGTAGTATCAGTGAAATGAATTAGTGAGGGATTCTTCTTTTTCCAGGGTGGACAGATCATATAGCATTTTTGGGTACTCCTTGTGAAAAAAATGGAAATTTCATGTGTCAGAATATTGACATATTCTTTTGTTTTAGAGTAAAACTTCAAAGTAGTGTAGATGTTTTATCACAAAAGTTAATGCATCTCTTGGGACAGTAATATAAATTATATTTTGAGGTTAAAGAGGTTACTGGACTGTCTGTGAGACCACAAAAGAAGTGCAACATTTACTCCACAAGTAATGTTTAGAGACACAGATTATGAATTGGACAGGGCAGAAAAGTTTTTGCTTGTTTTTCTTACTTGTACAACTATTCATAATAATTTAAGAGCAAAGGCAAACACAATTAGATGTGGTTTATATTGCTTATTTATGAAGGAGTTAAAAACTTTGGGAGAAAGAGCTTACTTTGTTATAGCTGGCAAGATGAGAGGCAAAATTTGTTTCCAAATGACTATATTAAATGGTTATAATGCAGGAATGAGGAAATCGAATAAGAATCCACATCCTCCTTAGTACAGACTGGTTCTAAAGAGGGAGAGGAAACTGTTGTGCTGACGCTTTCTGACACTTTAGTGAAACTTGAGGGATATCCTTTAATGAAAGGTTCGTTTTGGAATTGTTGGTTTGGATGACTTTTGTTTGAGACTGCTACTAAATTAAGATTTAAATTGTTTTCCATTAAGTGTTCCTTCTTCCATCTTTTAGTCCTTGGATTCTGAAAGCTATATTGAAAATTGTCTGGTAAAATACATTTTTATGTTTCGTGGAAGAAGCTGACCTAGTTAATCAGGTCTATTCTGATGAAATGTTGGCTGTATCATTTATGTTCTTCCCAAATTCTGTTTAATGGAAGTCCTTGATTTTCTTATAATTGACCAAAATTGAAGTGTAGGAAGCACTTTGAATTTTACAGGAGGATGAAATGGGCTTTAATGCCAAATCTCTCAATTACCAGTGTCAAAACCCAGTTCTAAGTCTGTATCTAAATTTTAGTTGAAAGGATGACTGATACTTTATGTCTGAAGTAATTATATCCAGTTGATATAAAAGCAAAAACCAGAGACTGTAGCAATCCATATCATCATGGCACCATGCTGCTTACTCATTATTGCACCTACTCCAGAGCTCTCCCAACAGAAATTATGATGGTTTGTTTTTCTGTTATAGGACATAGGCCTCCTACTGGGCTATGAAGGACTGAACTGTTATCTAAAACTAGGAAATAAATCCATCATATCTAATTTATAAAATTGAAAGTGTTTATTGTGTTGTACAGTCTATGATCAACTCACCTTCCGAGCTTGTTCATAATTACCAGTTAGTCGAGGAAAAAACTTTTACAATTGAGTTTTGATGTGTAGTCCATGGTAAATGCTACTTCCAAAGTTGGTGTTGATTTGCAGTCTTGTTCTTATTTGTCTGGATTTACATAATAGTATTAAAATGAGAAATATTACTCTAACAGTAGCATTGGAAGTGCCGAACTGATTATTTATGAACTGTAAAAATTTCTTAATCCCTATGTTCACTTGAATGCCCTTCCAAGAGCACACACAAATGAAAGGGATAAGGGCAGAAACTAAAAAAAAACCACTAATGTTATTTTTCTTCTACTAAATCTACTTATTCCTAGGAGTTTTTAATTATGCCAAAGAAAGTGATCTATCCTTCCCTCTGAATTCAATTAATTCAACAATTAATCAGGGATGCTGTATCTTAATGAGGCTCAACCACACTGTGGCTGTCCACTCAGTGCAGTTCTCATGTTAAACTCAGCAATTAGCACAACAATACGGGTTCATGTTTGGTTTTTTGCAAGATGTTCCCTCAAGGATCTCCTCGTAAAGGAGCTCTGTGGTTCAAGGATTTTCTTCTGTGTAAAAGCACTAGAAAAGTCAGGAGGACTAGAATGTTGTCCACAGATATGGTTTCTGCATCATGACCAGGATGGAAGGAGAAACAGAATTATAAAGGTAATGCCTCCTTCGGAGCATTGCGTGAAGGGATAAGTAAAATATATTTGAAACTCAAGGTCATGTTGTGGTGGGTTGACCCTGGCTGGATGTCAGGCACCCAGCAAAGCCACTTTATCACTCTCCTCCACAGCTGGATATTTCTCTTGAAAATGTAATGAAAGGTTCATGTGTTGAGATGAAGACAGGAAGAGGTAACTCGCTGATTATCGCCATGCGAAAAACACAGCTGACTTGGGGAAATTGAATTTATTACTGATCAAAATCAGAGCAGATAATGAGAAGTAAAACAGATCTTAAAAACACCTTCCTACCTCCTCTCCCTGCTTCCCAGGCTCTTGCCTCCTCACTGCTGTGGCACAAGGAGACAGGGAATGGGGATTATGGCCAGCTCATCACAGCTTCTGCTGCTGCTCAGGGATAGGAGTTCTTCCCCTGCTCCAGTGTGGGATTCATGGATACAGCCCTCCATGAACTTCTTCAACATGAGTCCTTCTCATGATCTATGAACTTAATTAACTGCTCCAGCAGGCATCTCTTTCCATGGGTCACAGTTCCTTCAGGCACAACCTGCTCCAGCATGAGGCCCCCACAGGGTCACAGGTCCTGCCAGAAATCCTGCTCTAGTGTGAGATCTTTTCTTCACAGATCTGCAGATCCCTGCCTGGAGCCTGTCCCAGCATGAGCCTCCCACAGGCTCACAGCCTTCTCTCAGGCATCCACCTGCCCCAGCATGGGTCTCCTCCATAGACTGCAGGTGGATTTCTGCATCCCTGTGCTCCTCCATGGGCTGCAGAGGGACAGCTGCTTCTCCATGGTCTTCACAAATGGCTGCAGAGGAATCTCAGCTCCCGTGCCTGGAGCAGCTNCAATGGCTGCAGAGGAATCTCAGCTCCCATGCCTGGAGCAGCTCCTCCCTCTCGTTCTCCACTGACCTTGGTGTCTGCAGAGTGCCTCCTCTCATATATTTGCACTCTGCTCTTTTTTGACCATAATTTTATCTGTGCAAAAATTTTTTTCCTTCTTAAATATGTCATCATAGAGCTGTTACTGTTATTCCTGGTTAGCCCAGCCTTGGCTAGCAGTGGATTTCTCTTGGAGCTGGCTGACGTTGGCTTTCAGATGTGGAGGAAGCATCCAGCAGCTTCTCACAGAAGCCACTACTGTAACCTCCCCACTACAAAGACATAGTCACCCAAACCCAATACAGATATTAATGCAGGTAAATGAATGTAAAGATCTGATGTAAGACACTAAACTCTGTCAAAGTGTCACTGCATCTGAGTAGCTAAAACTTCTGCATTTTTACAAGTGGAAGAAAATAGCACTGCCAATGCATTTAGCCAGTCAGTGCACCATAAGAAGAAAGGAAATGAAAGGTTTCTTGCTTGTCAAGTAGTAGGATTCAGCTTCATAACAGCATTGGGTCCAGAATACAGTTCAGTTGACACAGATGGAGGGCCCTTGAGCTTTTTGATAAAATGGAGTGTTTACTGGTGGGATTAAATTGTCATAGAGAACAAATAACTGAGCTTCCTCATGACATGAAAAAAGAGATTTAAATGAAGAAATGGTATTCCTGTTTTTTTCTTCTTCACTCCTAGAGACCTGCTCATTACAATCAAGCCCCATAGTGAACTACAGGGTTTACACTGAGCTTCTGATTTGCTATGGTCTCCTGTGGGAGGTTTAGAAAAACAAAATCTTCCTTCTTACTACCATTAATATTAATCACACAGGATAAAATGTCAGACTTTAGACATGGGCAAGTGGCTTGAAAAGGAAAACTCCAGGTTTCATGAATTCAGGTGTTATGGTCTTTGATTTCAGATCACACTATTCTGCTAGAGGTTGAGACAAAGAGCAGAAAGGCAGTATGTCATTCCACCTGGGTTCCCCAGTTTTGGACACCTGGAAGAAAACCCCAAACAGCCAAATATGAATTAGAACAGCTGTCTGGTATTGTACAGGAGAGCCTTGGTCTTTTTTTATATTTCCCCTTGCAATGATAACTTCATGCAGCAGTCTTGTGAACAGCAACACCATCCTGAGCTTTGCCAAGCTACCTCTGATCATTCATCTGCCCAGGGCCCTGATGTAGGTGCTGGTTATGGTCACCCTTAAGTGGCCCAAGATATCAGTTTAAGTTCTTGAATTGTCTTTTCATTCAGACAGAAAAGTAATGATAGATACCCAACAGGGTACTACTTTGGGGGAATAGGAAAAAGAGCAGAGTGAGATGTTTTGAGGCGATTTTCTTTTGTGCAATGCCACTTTTGTACTCATGGTGACTGAGAACGGGGCCTAGGTGCTTCGGTTAAGCTGCATGATAAAAATTTAACACAAATATTAGCAGCAGAATATTTGGAACAACAACTTAGGTGCTTATGAATGTTACCTCAAGAAACCAACTGATACAATTGATTAAAACAGACAACAAAACTTGAAACTTATATAAACTCCATCTACCTTTTTTTTGTCCAAAGACAAAAATAATTTACCCTAAGACAAAAAATAGGCTTAGCCTCACAGAAAAATAGAGGCAAAGCTGATTTACTTCTTCTGTCTTTATATCACACAGAGTTGAATTTAGAGGAGCTCTAATTTCTGTATGTCAAACCTAATAGGTATGCACATAATTACTGCTTGTATTGGAATAACCTCATTTATGATGCACTTCTGCAAATGTATACAAATATTATAACCACAAAATTGTTTTTTAGTTAAAAAATGAAAGCTGACACTATGTCTGACTATGGTACAACAGGACTGATTTATACATGTTAATGTCCAGATGCAATCAAAACACTGGGATTGTTATAAAATAACCTTAAGTTGCTGGATCAAATCAGTATAAAGATTATTTGAATAATTCTTCTGTATTGTAGAATGCACATTTATAATGCTTCAGAATCATTATAAAGCATGCAGTGTTGGATTCAACTAGGAAAGGTTCATGCTTATCTACCTAGTAATATAAGGCACATGATAATGATTGTGCTTTTAAAAAATCAGGGTAAGATCCTGGAACTAATGATTTCTAGAGGTCTAAAGGTTTTTCTACTTACATGCAATGCATGTACAGCTAGATTATTGATAAGTAAAAAGGTATCTCTTGTGATTACCTGGTTATGTAACATTAAAGAAAAAACTAAAAAGAAGTAAATCTATTTTCTTTTGAAGGTGACATACCAAGTCACTAAGGAGACTGAGTTTGAGAGATTTTTGTACTTATATTCAAAACTTATTATTAGCTTTAATTTCAATACTCACATTTGTGCTGTCAAAATATTTTAGACTTAGCTCTTAGTTATGCATACAAAAATCCCAAGCTTCATAACTCTCCCTGATGATGTGTTCCTGGACTGTGGAAAATACAGACAGAGGAGGTTTCTCCTTAAGGAAACCTAATAAACTGAATTCTGACATAAAATGTGAGGCAGCTGATGGACTCAGAGACAACAGGTTCTTAGGTCATGGTGACTAAAATATTCGATATCTGAACTGAAAAAGTGGAGCTGCAGTGATTGTTTACTAGCATGCAATCTACTCTTAAATCATATCCCAACTAATTGGGGACACACTTAACAATAAATTAGATGACGTTGGTTTTGATATTGCAAGTTATATTTGAAATAATAAGAAACTCGATCTTTTCAGATGGGCACAAGAAAAGAAAGTAATAAAATAAATCTTAAGGAGGGCAGTTATTCCCACAATAATATTCCTACCAAAATCCCATGAATATATTGTACAAACAAATAAATATTTCTTTCTCTAGGAGGAAATGAAATGGTTTCTTTTTAATGCAAGAAGCATGCCAAAGACTTCCAAGATTTTAATTCCCTTTTCCCATTACCTTTCCAGGAAAGTCAAAGATGTGGAAATAGAAACCACTATTCTACAAAAGTAGAACTCTTATGAACTTTCTGTTTGCGTTTAAGCACTCTTCCAGTGGCCATGTGAGTGTTTTGCCAATAGTATAAATTATCTGGCCCAAATTTCTCCCTAATTTTCTTCAACAGTCAAAATACATGATCTGTTTAATCTCATTTATCTTGAATTATTATGAGTGAAACCCTAAGTGACTAGCCTTTCTTAAAATTATTTAAATTTTTTTTTGTGATTAGATTAAAGAAAGCTGTCTCTGAAACAATTATCTTTCTTTTCCACCTCCTCTCCCTCATCCTGTATTTGGAATGAGCTTCCAGCTCTATTGACAACATGGCAAACAAAGTGTACAAACACTTTGTCTAAAAACTGGACTTAACATTTATCTTTATTATGTTTGGGGGTGTGGGATTTGTTCTTATTTTGATAGATGTGATCGCATGGCTGTATTCTGAACCCTTTATTAATTGTTACATAGCATGAAAAAAATCAGAGCAGACAAGACAGTAGACTGTGGACTACTATAACTCATTACTCAGTTCCAGCATGTTACTAGTGATAGCAGTTTGAACGTTTGATCATTTTGCTCAACAAATATGTCCCCATGTCTTATGTTAGTTTGTATAGTATGCTAATTAATTTATATAACTTTTGAAAGAGCAAGTGGATTTTTTTCTTTTTTAGGTTTTGCAAACTCCTGACAAAGTGAATTGTCCACTAGCCAAGGGGTGGTTTTTGAGAATGCCAAAGAAAGCAATCTTTTTCAAGTTAATGTCTGCCTATAGTAATCAGCATTTTTTTGAGCAATATATGCCATCTCTAAGGACGAAACAAGGTTTTTACATTGCTCAGAAAGAGTACTGATTTTACACGCCCCTCAGTTTTCCTTTGGAGATTTTTGATGGGTTCAAGGAAAAGGAAAAGGAAAAGGAAAAGG
>VWYI01042535.1:619155-738429 GCA_013399455.1 Anthoscopus minutus | reverse complement strand
CAGGGGGGGGTCGGGGTGCGAAGCCGGGCAGGGAGTGGAAGCGGGGAGATGAGGGGAGAGACGGAGCGGGCGGTTTGGGGGAGGAAGACGGGGGAGAAAACCAGAAGGGGAGAGGAGAGAGAAGCAGAGAGGAGAAGTGAGAAGGAGAGAGAAAAGCCTCACCGGGGCCCTGCCTGGGGAGCCCAGACCGGCCACAGCCGGCACCTCCCGAAACTGGGGAGCAAATGGCGCCCGCGGCCGCTTCCGTGGTTTAAATGACCTCGGTCCCGCCCCGCGCAGGCGCCCTGGAGCCCCGCGCACCTGTGCCGGTCCCGCCCCGCGCTCTGTGGCCCTGCCCTGTTCTCACCTGTGCCGGCCCCGCCCCGCGCACGCGCTCTGCTGTCCCGAGCTGCGCACGCGCTGCTTGGCACCGCCCCGCACTCTGCGGCCCCGTCCTCCGCACCTGGCCGCCCTCCGTGGCCCCGCCCCTCCTTGGCCCTGTCCCGCTGTCCGGGACCACGCGGGGGCGCCGTGCTCGCACCGCACTCTGTGTCCGCCAGAGGGCGCCCTGCGGGTTCCTGGCCCACGCGTTGAGGAGCCGCTGATCCGATCCGATCCGATCCGATCCCGCGACCGAAAGCAATTCCAGCCCCAGTACCGATCCCAGGCCCGACAGGAATCCCGGGCCCCGTACCGATCCCGGGCCCGATACCGATCCCGGGGTCCGATACCGATCCCGGGCCCGGTGCCGCCTCGATCATTGACGGCGTAGGCGGCACCGCCCGGGATCCCCGGTAGACCGCAGCAGCACTCGGTCCCCGCACACGCAACCCCTGTCGCGCTCCTCCCGCAGCTGCCCTGGCACTCGCCCCGTGGCCTCGACCCTCACACCTGTTCATCCCCGCCCCCTTAGCCCCGCCCCTCTTTGGCCCCGCCCGCCTGTGCTGCTGTCCCGGTGCTGTGCCAGTCGCGGTTCGGGGGCTGCTCCCGGCGGGCACCGCTCGCATCTCGGCAGGCCCGCGACCGTGGGTGCAGGGACCGAGCGCTGCTGGAGTCTGTCGGGGGGTCCCGGGCTGTGCCGCCTCTCCCCCGTCAAGCGGATCGAAGCGGCATCAGTCCCGGGATTGGTACCGGGCCAGAGATCGCCGAGGGCGGGCGTTGCCGGGTGCGGGAGCGTGGTGATTTCCCGGTGCGGACGCGGCGCCCCCGCTTGGGTAAGGCCGGCCCCGCAGCCCCGGGAGGCGCTCCCGTCTCCCTGCCCTTCTTTGGCATCGGCTCCCGCGCGGTATCGCTGTCCAGGGGCCCTCTCTCGGAGCTCTTCGAGCCCAAGCCCCGGGGCGCTGCGGCGGGGCCGTAGCTGGAGACGGGGTTGCGAGGGCAGTCCTGCCGGTGTCCGCTCGCGGAGCTGTGCTGCCCATTCCCGGCCGGCGGGCTGCGGGTCTCGGGATGGCGGACCATGGCCGGATTGGGGTTGAGACAAGGATGGGGACTGGGCAAACGCTATATCCTGGACTCGACGCCCCTTACTGCTATAATGCCGGGACGAGGCTGACCGAAGGCGGGTGATAGGGCTCACAAGTGGAGCTGGGAGAGGAGGTTCGGGTCCTACCGGGGTCCGCCGTGGGGTCGCGGGCGGTGCCGCCTCTCCCCTGTAGGGAGGATCAGAGTGACTCTGGGATCGGTATCGGGACCAGGATTGGTACCGGGCAAGGGATCGCCGCGGGCGGGCGTTGCCAGGTGCGGGAGCGCGGCGGTTCCCGGTGCGGATGCGGAGCCCCCGCGCGGGCCGGACTGACCCCACAGCCCCGGAGCGCTCCCGGCCCGGCTCCCCCGCTCCGCCAGCCCCGAGGCCGCGGCGGGGCCGGAGCAGCGCCCGCGTCTCCCGTCCTTCCCTTTACCGGCGCCGCGGCTCCGTGAGGCTCCGCCCGCTGCGCCCCAGGGGAATGAGGGGGACGGTAGGGGCGGCATAGGAAGGGACATCCCGGTCATAGCGGGTGAAGTTTTTATTTCAGCTTTACTCTCTTCCAGAGGAATCAGAAAAACGCGGCTGCTCGCCGGCTGGCTCGGAGTTCTCACACGCCGGGGGTGGCGGACACCTTCCCCTCACTGCTTAGCCCCCGGGCAGAGCTGGACCAGCACCAGGAGAGGGCAGCGTTGCCCTGCGGTGAAGGCGCTAAGACTGGAGCAGCGGGAATTAACAGCTGCCCCTCCTCATCAGACTAAAAAAAAAATCAAAACACCAAAAAAAACCCCGCGTGGCTTTTAAGTTTTGGATTCTCTTTATTTTACAGTTTATAAAAAGCTTTTCGCAATGCGTGTAACTCCATTAAACTTCCGTGCCGTCGTGCAAATTGCTGTGGACTTTGACTTCCAAGTTCACCTGCTTCACTTTCCTGCCCTGCCCCTGGCAGACGCCGCCGCTGTCCCTCGGTGCATGAACGTTCCTGACGGTGCAACAGCGGCTGCCCGCGGCCCTCGGGGCGCCCCGGGGCAGCTCCACCTTGGTGTTCAAGGGGAGCTCCTGGGGAGCGCCCCCGGCAGCCTCCCGCTTCCTCCGCAGCTTCCGGCACTTCCTAGCGAGGAGGCAAATTCCGGCCAGCACCAGCAGCAGCAGCGTAAGGGCGGCGAAGGCGCTGCCCAGGGAAGCGCCCGTTTG
This sequence comes from Anthoscopus minutus, assembly GCA_013399455.1. Lineage (NCBI taxonomy): Eukaryota > Metazoa > Chordata > Aves > Passeriformes > Paridae > Anthoscopus > Anthoscopus minutus. The sequence continues at coordinate 735,794 of VWYI01042535.1, read as the reverse complement.
GGACAAGGAGGCTGCGACGGCGGCTTCCTCCCTCTCCAAGAGCAGCGACTTCATGTTGGTGCCGTTCTTCAGCTGGTCGCCCTCGTTGTCGTAGACGAGGGAGTCGTGCAGCGCCGGCTTCCCGGCCCCTTCGGGCACGTCCCGGCGGCCGCGCTGCCAGCGGTGAGCCAGGGAGCGCTGGACACGGGGCCCGGCCATGCCCTCCGGGCCGATCACGTAGATCACTTGGAGGTACCACTGGTGTCCAGCTTCCACCTTTACCAAAGGGAAGGCACGGATGGAGGGAATGTTAACGATGGCTTTCACATCGACTGATTCTGTTAAGAGCTGGTGTGTTTTGTGTCCTGTGCCTGACCAAGTCAGCTCAGTGGGTTTTTCTAAGTGCCTGCAGTGGTGCTGACCACCCAGTGAGGTATCCAGCCTTTGCTAATGGCAATAATTCATCCAGGAACATGAATAATGTGTTTTAAAAGAGCTTTTTCATGAGTACCTCGGGGAAAAAAAATTATCAGAATAATATCCTAATCTCCATTTCCTGTATCAGAGGTAAATTCTGAAGGCCCAGAGCCTACAATTCAGCAAGTGTTTGGGAGGTCCTGGACAGAGAAGTCCGTGTTGGGGTACCAAAAGCACTGGGTACAACTTACCTTGTAGAGAGCATCCACCTTGAGAGTGAATCCATCAACTCCAGGCATGCTGCTCACCGAGTGGAACTCGGACAGCTCAGAAGCAAAGTGGGCATCAAAAGGCACATCGTGGAAATATTTATCTGTCACTTCTGGCTGGTTTCGGTCCTGGAAGTCAGAGAAGGGTTGTGAGGGATGCTCTCTGCTTTCCCAGGAGAGGCTGGAAGCCAGGGCACTACAAACACTTGTGTAAGGGATCTAGTCCCAATGCCCCATCTCCCCCCTACAATGTGGACACAGATTAAGGAACACTCACAGGGTGGGGAAAAAACTGATCTTGTGTTCACAGTTTGCACCAGCAGCACAAAACATCCACCACGCTCCTTTCCTCACCCCTTTGCAGTCACGGTCTGCTGGCCAGCTGGAGAAAATCCCCAATGGGAAGCAGGAGCAGGGGACTCACCAGGAGCAGGAATCGGTGTTTCAGGTACTTGTTGGGCTGGATGCAGCCATACTGGGGCCCCTCGTTGTAGACAGTGCCCGTGGGGTCGAAGAAGGGCACGTAGCCATCCCTGCCTGTGCACAGGTAGACCTTCTCCAGCTGCAGCTTGTAAGCAATGTTGAGGTTTTGTTCTGGGTGCCAGAGCACACGCCCGTACAGGATTTGCCCTGGGGGGGTCGGGACAAAGAGAGGCAGGTGAAGTTCCCCAGCCAGGAAAACACAGCTAGAGCCAAATGTGCTGGACCACAAGTGAGTCCATGTTCAGAAGGGTTTGGATTGTTTGGGTAGGCCCAAGTGAGTCCATGTTCAGAAGGGTTTGGATTGTTTGGGATTGTGTGGGAGTGAGAAAACACAGTGGCAGAGCACGCTGTTGTTTTACAGGGCTGTAAGATGCTCAAAGTCATTTATTGCTGTGGAAGAGGCAAAGCCACACCTGGGTTTTGCCCTTTCCTCTAGAGGGAATGGAAGCTGTGAGGGCAGAAACACTGGGCACAAGCAGAAGTTGTAGAAGCTAAATCCTACCCTTGGAAAAAGCCCCTTTGTAATCCATTTCTGCCAGAGACATTTCAGATTTGGTGGGGTCCATTAGAAAAACCTTCTCGTTGTTACAGAGCTGAAACTCTGTGTTCAGGGAGTAAACAACTGGAACTGGGCGGTTCGTCTGCTGGAAGGCAATCGGGATCAAAAACCTGGAATTGGGACAAGCAAGGCAACAGTGGAGAGATGAGGTTTGGGCACATGTGCACCCCAAAGGGGCTGACCCTGCCCTGCTGCCGTGGGGATGGGGCCTCCTTACCGCTCAGGAGCGTGAGCCGTGCAGGGCAGGGGCTTGTCTCCAGGCTCTGCCCAAGACTGCGTGGGCTGCACCGTGCAGGGTATCAGGAAGATGGTGTATTCTCCAGAGTAATCCTTCCTGGGAACAGACAGGAGACCCTGCAGCCACCAAGCAGAGCTCTGAGCTCTTCACCCAGGCCAGCACCTCTCCCTTGCCCCAGCAATGTCATCCAGCAGTTCCCGAGGGACAAACGTGACCTTCCAAAATGCACTGTCACCTCTGGGATGAGTCTAGCCACAGGCTTCACTGCTGGAAAAATTCCTTTACAAGAGGCTGAGCTGATTTTGCTCTCAGTAGAGCAGTGTTCCAGCCCTGACAGCAACGTGCTCCAGCTCTGACCAAGCTCCTGAGCATTCCACGCTGTTGCTGTTGTGGCTGCTGGAGGGGTGCCAGGAAGAATGTGGTGCTGTGGGAAGCTGATGCAGGGGACTGGACCCCCAGCCCTCACCTGTTGTAGGAGCTGGTTGCTCTCCAGAGCTGGTAGGGAGAGTCAAAGGTCTGAGCACTCCACAGCAGCTGCAGGTCAAATTCGATCCCTCCCAAGTGCTCTGGAGTCATCAAAGAGGACCTGACATCTGGCAGGCTGTGGTGCTCCATGACAAACAGCCCTGGGGGAGCACAAGGAGGTGACGGGAAGCAGAGCACGGAGAGGCCCCATGTCCTGCACAGAGGGGCTCCTGGTGGGGACAGGGACTCCTGCTGCCCATGCTGTCAGAGCAGAGCAGTGTGTGCCCCTGGTTTGTGTCCCTGCCAGGACCACTGCCCTCACCTCTGAACTTGGCCTGTGTCTTGAACTCGATGACCAGGCGGCCATCCTCGCGGATGTAGATGCGGATTATCTGCAGCCGGGCCGAGAGCACGCTGTCCGTCTGGATCCCTGCAAGGACAGTGCCACTAGGAGCCCACACAGCACCCCTGGCTCCTCAGCTGGGCTCTGCCAGCCCCACAAGCGTTTGGGACATCTCCAAAAGACAGGGTTCAGATGGGATCATCCTCCAGTGCGGAGGGATCATCCTCCACACTTTCTCTGTTACCTACTGGCTGCCTAAGCCCCCCGCAAGCATAAAGGAAGGAAATATTCTGAGTTCCCCGCTCCCTCGGGACTCCAGTGGCAGTGCAGGAACCAAGGGGAGAACATGAAGGAGCCACTTTTTCCATAGTCCTTGGAGTGCCTCAGGCTCACCTGTCCTCCAGAGAACAGTGTCGTAGAAGAAGGAGAACTCCATCTCCGTGTGGTGCTCCAGGGAAGCCCAGCCCCTCGGTGCCGTCACATAGATGTAGGACACGTAGAGAGGGACGTGGACTGTCAGGAAGGACTGGGCAGAGTCCCTTACCTGGCAATAAAACCCCAAAAAGGGGGTTATGCACCTTCAGAGGTGACTCTGAACATTCTTTACCTCAGACAAACCTCTGTTTTAATTCAGGGGCAGTGCTAAGGCTCACTGGGACCACGGGACAAAGAAGCTTTGAGCACAATTTCACCTCAAACTGCTCCCACCCCTCCAGCTTCCAAGGCTGTGAATTAAAAATAAGCAACTCTGTTCTCTCAGAGCTCTCCATTTATTATCTGCAGAGTGCAGCTGTACTTTGCAGGCCCTGGAGAATTCAGGGAGATGTTCCAGGCTGGCTGGTGCCAGGCTCGCTCCATATGCTCCACTGGCCAGTTGCTCAGGCCAAGCAGCTCCTCTGGGTTTGTGCAAACAACTGGAGCTATAAAGGGAAACTTCATGAACTAGTCCAGGCTGGCAGGAACTAAAAGAGACGATGCTGGTCCTAACCATGTGGCTGGGAATTTAATGCAAGAACTTAAGGGAGATAGAGTGGGCTGCACGTGGATAATGCGGCCAGGAGAGGGCAGTGCGTCACCTCAGATAGCAAAAGCCACTCATTTACAGAGGAACATTTTTGGCTTTTGGTAATTAGGAAATGAGCTAAAATATCCCATGATCTCCCTCTGCTGTGGAGCATGGACTGAGCTGCCTCTGCTCTGTCCTTTGCTGACTTCTCTTGGCTGCGAACACGGTCAAAATTATAAAAGAGAGCCCAGCTGAGAACAGTCTGTATTTCCAGTTTGGACATACATTTAAAAAACCCACTGTTTTCCTGGTGCACTGAGGAATGAGAGAATGAAACCTGTGATACCCCCAGGAAAATAAATTTAATAATTGCACACAGCACTGTTCTCTTCCAGGTGACAGGGAGGAAAAAGCCATGCTCCACCTGTACAGAGCACTGCAGCAACGACGCACAAGCGCAACGCAGAGCTGAGCCTGAGGACTGAGAGGGATCTGGGACAGGTGGGAGAGCTCTGGATGGGCCTCTCACCTGGAAGTCAGCAGTGACAGAGCCTCCACAGACATCAATTAATTCAGTCATGTCGTAATAAGCGTCGAAGGTCCAGATGCAGCTCTTGAGGTTGAGGTGCTGGTACAGCTGGATGCTCTTGGGCTCCCTCACCGCGGGGTCCAGCTGGTAGGGGCGGTCATAGCCCGGGCCCAGCACGAAGCTGTCCTGGGTCACCTCGTCCAGGAACCCTGCCTCTGAGGGAGAGAAGTCAGGACGCTGATCCCTCCCAGTTTTACATGGCCCGAGGCCAAGCATGGAGGTCTTGCTTCACGCTTGAGTCATGGGAGCTCCTCTCCCTTTGTTATCCTGAAGGTCCAGCTGGACATACTCAGGTCTTCACAGAAGAAAATGTTGCTGGAATGGGGTAAGTGTCCTAAAAACCAAGCCTAGGGACCTATCAATTCAAGGCTGAAGTTAACCTTTGAGGAACGAGGAACAGGTTGAGTATAGAATTACCAGAATGAAGTACAACCTGCTGCCCACCTGGATCTAGCATGGATGTCATTCCCTGCAGTGTCAGAAACACCAGTCTGCCTGTTCTTTTCAGCTGTGACATTTCCTTCAGCACTGAATTGGTTTTGTTTCCCCATGGGAGACCTCAGTGACCCAGACAGAGCGATGCAGGCGTGCAGATCCCTGTCTACCCGGGTGGATATCACAAGACAGATTCGAAAAGCAGATCACCAGCACAACATGAATCTACAACCTACAATCTCAAACATTCCCGTGCCTGGAATCTCATCTCCAACAGGGCAACTCTGGTCTGGGAAGATTCGTTTCTATATACATCATGTCAAGAGAGCCCAGAGGAAGATGAAGCTGCCCTTCTCTGCATTTCTTTCCAGGCTTCCACGGAATTTCAGGAAGCAGAGGCTGGCCTTGAAGGTTACCTGAGACACCTCTGAGGTCTCTGACAGCGACCAGGTTGGAGCACACGTGCTGGTGCCTGTAGATGGACTCGGAGAGAAGGAAATGCAGGTTGTGCAGTGGCAGCGTGGAGATGAGGGGCAGCATTCCATCCTGGTGGGGGATCTGCACCGAGATGTGGATCCTGGAACAAACAGCACACGAGGCAGCAGAACAGAGCAGCCTGGCAGGCACAGGATCCCCACAGCAGCACAACCCCAGCAGGTGAGCCTGATGTGGAGTTTGAGCTGCATTTCCCCAGCTGGCACATCAACTCCTTAGGCTGTGCCACCAACTCCCAGCTCCTGAGGGGAAGGGCACACCCTCAGCCGAGCAGGGCGTGACAAGAGAGTGGGAGCACGAACCTGAGCGCGCCATGCTGCAGGAGGGATGTGCTTTCACACGTTGTGTTTGTGAGCCCAGGCACCCTTGTAAGCCCAGGGGGGTTGGTGAAGGGCTGCACTGCCCCTTCTCCAGGCTCATACCTGTTGGGATGCTCCTTGTGCTTCACATCCAGGTACCGGAGCGTGGCAATGAAAGACTGCGCCTGGAAGCCTCGGGCTGTGCCCGCGACCACAGGCGTGTGGCAGATGGCACTGTCTGTGCCTATGGTCACCACGTTGCTCCTCAGGGGGGTCCCCACGTGGCCAGCCTTGTCCACAGCCTTGGCCACGCAGCGCACGTGGAACCGCCGGCTGAAGTAGATGCTGTCCAGCACCTGAGGCAAATGAGGAGGGGGAAACCAGCAGGCTTAAGGAAAAACAGCGCTCGCTTTTCCAACCCCAATGTCCACGCCTCCCACAAAGTCCCACATCCAGGGAGGTTTTAGGCTGGAATCTCCATGGCCCCGCCGTGGCTGTGCCTCCCCACCCGCGTACCCTGTGGTTGACGCTGGTGAAGGGGGTGTTGTCCGTGATGGTCTCGAAAGGTGACCGCGCTCCGTTCCCGTCCGTGGGAGCGGCCACTTCCCAGCTGAACTGTATGGAAGACTGGTTGATGCCGGCCTCGCTGCAGCGCTCCTTCATCAGGGCATGCTTGGGGAAGTGAGGGTCACAGGGAGTGACACAGATGAGGGGGTAGCCCGGGGAGGGGGATTTCTTGGCACCCTCCTTGGTCACATCTTCCACGCGGTCATAGTCAGCCAGGCTGACAACCTGTGCGGAGGCAGGAGGGCAGCACTCAGCTGAGGGTGAAGGAAAAGAGTGGAAAAAGCCATCCTTGCCTCCCATGTTGTCACTGCAGCTCTGCAATTCTTATTTCCAAAATCCCACTGCGGTTTCCAGTCCGTGCTTGAAGGGCACTAAATCATATCCACTCACCACGGGAGGTGCTGGGAGAATCAGGCTCCCTGCTGCCTCCTGATCCAGAATAGTCACTGTGGCAGTGCTGGTGTCTCCTAGAACTGCTTCCACCGGATCATCTGGGCCCAGCACTAGAGAAAAGGATTCGTGCCACTCCCGGTCTTCGTTGGACATGATCTCCACCTTGAACATGATGTGGGCCACGCCTGTGGGAGCAAGTGCAAGAAAAACAGAGAGAAGTCGATTCATCATCGGAGACTGCTCTGAAGTTCTCCTCCAAACCCTGCACAGCTGCTCTCGGCTGCGACCGTGGAGACATTATGATAAAATAGGCATTATAAATTTTATTTCCACTCATTGCTGCTAATAATTTACCCAGAGGAGTCCACTATAAACATAAAACTCCAGCTATGACAACTGATCCAATCGATCCGATGGTAGATTTACTAGCATATGCCATCTGAGGATTAATAATGACTGTCTTGTAGTAGCTGTCTGGAGGAAAAATCTGGGATGCCAAGCACATTCCCATCCCTCCTCTCCTTCAGACTGATGTGCAGCTGAGCTGTTTGGTAAGGGCTTCAAGGTCCAGCAACATGGTCTGAGGTGCTCACAGCCCTGCATGCCCCGAGGAGGACTTCACTATGCCAGGTGCCAGTGCTTCTTCCTCTGGTCTGATCAGCCTTCGTTTAACACGTCAGCTTTTTTGAGCAATATTACAGCCAAATTCATGTTTTTCCAGCGGCTTTTCCCAAACCTCCTGGATGTTCTGCCACACACAAAACATCCCTGGTCAAGCCCCCACCTCTAACCCTCCCTGCCAGGCTCCTTTACCTGGGCTGAACTTGAGCATGCGACTCTTGGGGTAGTAATCCACGCCGGCCTGCGCCGAGCCGTCGCGGGTGCTGCAGCGCACCTTGGAGGTTCTGTTCTGGTCACCCCTGCGCACCACCGGGATGTGCAGCACAGCCACTCCCTCCGGGCCTGGCGGCTCCCGCACCTGGTACGTGGCCTCCTCGAACTCGATGGTGGGGGCTGCAGGCACAACAGACAGGGGAAAAGCCCCCAGGTTTGCACCCCTGACTGGTTCAGCTCAGCTCCTTTCACACTCATCTACACGCCTCCAGAGCAAGGCTCCTCAAAGCAGGGGTCAAAAAGGCTTGGGTGTGACTTAGGGCAAAAGCTAACGAGGGTGCTGGGCTACAGAGGATTGCAAATGATTCTCCCATTCCTGCCTCCCACACACATCCCTGAATTCTCGCCATGTGCTGATGCTCCAGCCCTCGCTGGCTGTCACACCGCAGGGACCTGGCATCCCTCTTCTCCCCCACAGATCTCTCCAGGCTGTGATGCTGTGGAGGGAGAGGAACAGCTCCCAGGGGAAGCACAGCAACTTCCAGCTGCTGAGTGGGAAATGGGAGAGGTGGTGGGTGCAAGCACTCTTAGCCAACCCCTGCCTTCAGGCCAGCCCAGCACACACCAGTGACCTGCAGGCAGGGCTGGGACCGTGGCACTGAAGGCATCCACGGGCACTGCACTGATGGGACTGTGCTGACTCCCTGGGAAGCAGCACGACGTCCCTGCGGAGAGGCCGCGCTCACCGTCCTCGTCATTGGTGATGGTTACAGTTGCCACGTCCATGCTCCCAATCCGAGCCCCGCTCCAGTGGTTTCCAAGGGGGCTTCCCAGATAGACCTGGAACTGCTCTTCTGCTTCGAAGGCAGAGTCGTCACTGATGTGAACACTGCAGTTCTTCACCTAAAGCCAAGTGAGGAGGAGGAAGCAGCTGATAAAGCCACATAAAGGCCAGGCTGTACTTCCCTACCTGGGGTTGCACACTGGAGTGCTGTCCATCCTGGAAGAAACCCTTCTGGTTTTAGGGCTGCTACTTCAGTGTGGACAAAGCACAGCATATTAGTTGAGGAGACACAGCAGCAAAAGCATCTCCTGCCACAAACTCACAGCTCTCTGTAGATTAACCCCAAGTCCTCCCGACACATCAGGTTTGCAGTTCACAGTTTAACCAGTTTAATAATGAAGCACACAACCCCTTCAGAGCAGCTTACACTGCCAGGAGAAGACATGAACCTCTCCCTGCACTGGTTCTTTGCTCCACCATGAGGCAGGTCCAGCTCACCTTCTCCCCTTTGAGGAAAGTGATGCGAGACTCCTCTGCATCCCTCCTCTCCGTGAAGTCCTCCATGACCTGCGCTGTCTGGCTCCGGGTGTAGCACCTGACGGAGGACTCGTAGCTCAGGTCCCCCGTCCGGAAGATGGGGATGTGCAGGGCCCCCTCCTTCTCCTTGGCCATGTAGGTGCCCTTGGTGAACTGCATGCTGGGCACTGCAGGGGGGCAGAAACAGAGCCAAGCAGTGCTGAGGATCCACAGGGAGCCAAGGGGCCGGAATGGAACAGACACAGATGCCAGGGATAACTTACCATCTTGGAAGATGTCGTTAATGGCCACAATGGCCTGGAACGGCTTTGCCAGCTCTGCTCCGTGGGGGGAGCTGAGGTAAACAACAAATGTCTCCAGCCCTTCTATCACTGGGTACTGAGCATCATCCAGGATTGTCAGGGGGCAGAACTGGGAGGAAAGTGGAATTCCTGCTGTTAGACGTACAAAGCTTTCATCCTTCCCAGCACTCACATTTGGGAGTCTAGTGTAAAGCCGTTATGCCATTGTGTTTCCTGAATCCATTAATCAATGCAAAGGATGTTCTACGTGAATCCAGCATATCATTTCAGAGAACAGGAGGCCATCCTTATCCTGGAAGAGGTGGCATGACCAAATCTCTCCTGGCTGGAGTGCTGATGGGATGGGAGTCTGTGCCTAGCAGACTCATAAACAGCTCTCAAGTGGCCCTGAGAGGATTTTCAAAACGAATGGCAGATATGCACAGAAACACAAGACAAGTGTTACCAGGCAAAGCAGACCCAGCAGGAGTCCAAGTGGCTCCTCACCTCTTCTGTCTTGCCTGGCCTGAACTCTATTTTCCTGGAGCTGGGGACATAATCAACTCCCGGGCTGGCCGAGGGCGGGTCTGATGTCCGAGTGGCACACCACACCGACGTGGGTGTGGAGAGGTCAGGTCCCTGCCGGAGCACCGGGATCTCAATATGTCCTACAGCACCAGAAACGCATGAGAGAGAACAAACCGAGAGAACAGCCATGTTCCACAAGCCCACTCCTTTCCCTCTAGCAGTGCTGCTGCCCCCAGCTTCCCCCCGGCCACACAGGGAACCACAGAGCCCCTCTGCACATCTCTCAAGTTCTGCTGTGCCCCGAATTGCTCCTTCTGGCACCTCCTCATGGTGAAAGCTTCTACAGCGAGCATCCCAACACAACCCCCTTCTCCTCACCTGCAGCCTCGCTGACAGTGAAGGTGGCATTCCCCAGGAACACAGTGGAGGCGTCGTTGGGACCGGCGATGACCACGTTGGCCGAAGCCCGGCTGCCGATGCGGGCGTTGTCCGAGGCGTCGGCCAGCACCACCTCAAACTCCTCTTCCTCTTCATACTCACTGTCGTCGATCAGAGTGACATCACAGGCTGTCACCGTGACACCCGGCCCCAGAACCAGGCGGCTCTCATCCGACAGCCCCCGGGATTTGAAGTCGGAGCCGGATTCCAGCATGGAAAGGCTGCTGCCCTTGGCTGATTTAGGGACAGTGTAGCAGATGGCAGACACAGTGCTGCTGGCATCCCCTAGGAAGCAACATGGAAATTCGTAATTCTGTGGAAATACTTTTAATCTGTTTGATGGAGATGCTGGTCACTTAAATAATAAAGCAGCTTTCAAAAAAGAGGATGAGGAATGAAAAAGAACGCTCTCCCTGCTCCTGAACTTGCACAGCAGCTGGCTGAGACATGACTTCCATGCGTGCTCCCAATCCACGCTCAGGGAACCAGTGGCACTTGCCTATTAAAGAACACACAGCCCAGGGACAGGGTCCACATAAAACACTGCCTAGATCACAGAGAAGCAGCAAACAAATACAAGGGTTTGCTCCTGCTGGGAGCTGAAACAAATCCAAACCCAGGAAGCTTTAACAGCAGAGACAGGTAAGGTTAAAAAAATAAACACCACCCTGTGTGTCACTTGCCATTGAAGTTGTGCCACAGAATCTCTTCCAAAACATCAGAGAAGACTCCAAAACCACAAGCAGGCAAAACCGAAGGGCTCACTGCCACAAGGGCTCCCTCTCTGCACGTGTCCCTCCCAGGGGGCTCGGCCTGACCCACCTTTCCTTTGCACGGGAGCAGAGAGGAAGCCGGCGCTCTCGCTGACACGGAATGTGCTCCTGTCGAACTGCAGCGTGGGCTCGTCCTCGGGGTCCGTGATGGTGACGGTGGCCCGGGTGATGTTCCCCAACAGGGCATAGGCCGGCATGCTGAGCTCCACAGAAAAGCTCTCCGTGCCCTCAAACACGTCGTCGTCGTTGATGGCGATGGTGCAGGCCTTGGTGTCCTCCCGCTCCTCGAACTGCACCTGGAAGGCAACAATCCAGCTGCTGTCCTTGGACTGGGGTCTGGAGCTTCCCGTCCTCGCCCTGCTCTGAGGTGCTCCCTCTTCTGACAGCAAATAACCCGTGACTTCACAAATAAAACACGCCCTCCTCGGTGTTTTTAGCACTTTTTGTCCATTCTTTCCCTCTAGGCTTTGTGGCAGGCGTGGTCAGGCCGTCCCTTTCCTGCGTGCCAACCCACCTGCCCCGCATACTCCATGTAGTCCTGCTCTCCGGGCTGTGATCCGGCTCCAGCGGTGGCTGTTCCCCACTCGGTGCGGCACAGGACAATGCTGTACTGGTTGAGGTTCCCTGCCCGCCTCACAGTGACACTCACGGAGCCGGCGCTCTCCCTGACCTTGTAGCTGGAAAGGGATCAAGCACACACAAGTAAGGGGCTGGGGAGCAAACCCTGTGTGTTGGTGTGACACTGAGCACCACACACTCAGGGAGAGCGTGGCCTCCGTGAAAAATCAGAGGCACAACAGCAACTTGGGCACAGGGCTGCTGCTTTGTGCTTTAGCCTGGCAGGCTCCTCTCTTCACTGACAATTTCCCTCCCATGCTGCAGGGAGCTCAGGTAAGAGCCCAGCTCCCAGCCAAGGGCCGTGACCCTTGTGCCACTTACCTGGTGTGAGTGAAGCTGAGGAGGGACCACTGGATGTGGAAGACGTTGCCGCTGACCACGTTGGGTTTGCTGTCCTTCACTAGGAACTGAAAGCTGTCCATGGCCTCCTGGACCTTCTCCTCATGCACCACGTACCGAATGAGGCCCTGGTTCACATCCTCTGCCAGGAGGGAACATCCAACAAGTCAAGACAGAAATCCAGAGGCAGTTTTGTTGATGAGCAGTGTGGATCTGCATGGCTGCAAGGACCAGGGATCACAGTGGCACAGGAAGCAGTTACCCCCCTCACCTCCCTTTCCCTCAGCCCTGCAAGAGTGACCTCTCCCTGGCTACACCTCTGCCAGGCTGTGATGATCACATGCACCCACAAGATCTGTGAGCCCTCTTCACTGCCCCAAGTCACTTCTCCAGCTCTAACAAGCCTGGAGAACCTGGGACAACCTAGAGGACACAGGTCAATATCTCTAAGAAGTGACAGGATTTCTGCAACTGACAGCAAAGTTCAATGCTTATTTTCAACACACTTTGTAGATCTGCCCCGTGTCTTCTCCCCTCCCACCTATTTTTGCCTTATTTTAACAAACTGAATCAACTGATGGAAAAAAGCAGCAGGACACAGCCCAGCTCCATACCCTGTGTAAAGGTGGTCACAGCTGTCCCCGGCTTCAGCTTGTTCTCCACATGACCATTTCTGGGACTGGTTGTTATCTCGTAGATCAGCTGTTTGTCATCTGTGTCAGGATCTGTCGTCAGTAATTCCTTCTTAGTGATGAGATTGGTGGCCTGGATTAAAGCCAAACCAAAGGAGTAAAACTGAAGCTCCAGCAGTGCAAGTCTGATTGACTGTTCACATAAAAAGCCCAACTATCCCTCTCAAAACAGTTCTCCATGAGGGAAAATCTAAGGATGTGAAAGTACAAAGCAGCCTTGAACGGAAATATCCCACAGCATGTTTGACAACACAAGAAGGATTCAAATTTTGCCTCACATCTGGTTAGCTTAATTAAAAAGACAGAAATTTTCTTTTGGCTCAAAAAAACGCAAATTCCAAAGCAGCTGCCCATCCTTATTTAGCTGGGGCAAGAATCAGGGACAAATCTTTGGGCTTCACTTAGAAACCTCTGTTCCATGAGCTGTGCTGACACTCGGGGGAGGCCCTGCTTGGTAAAAAAAACATCTGCAAACAGCCTCAGATTGAAGGACTCACTCGAGACAGTTCACACAGCTCTGGCGAGCCTCCACGAGAGCCCCTCTCAAATGCCCTCAAGTGCACTGATTCAGTTCCACCACATTTTGATTTCTCTTCAAAACCAGAATGTTTTTAACAGCAGAAGAAAGAGAGAAAATTGAGCTGCTCGAGGCTGCAGGAGCACTCTTGCTGAAGTGAGGAGTTTGAGCTGAGATAGCCATTTCTTAATGCCATTTCTTACTACAGCATCTTCCACTCATTTTTTTTCCTGGGAAGAACGGAAGTGTTTCTTTACAGTTCATGCTGGCTCCTCAAAAACAAGCCAGGAGTTTTCTGGGGTTTTGTTTGGACCTCAGGCATGCTACAGCAAATTCCTGCACCATATCCTTGGAAAGCCATATATCTCTGCCACGGCTGCTGCAACACTTCATCAAGACATCTCCACCACCAGCAAAGCTAAAGAATACCCAGGATGGGTATTCTCCATCACAAAAATTAAACTGCTGAAGGATGAGGATGTTCTCCTGCGAGGCCCCTTCTCCTGTGGCAGCCTGAGAAGCAGCCCAAGCTGAGGCCAGGCTAGTGCTGTTACCTTTCCATCCATGTGCTCCAGCCACTGCAGGCCCAGGTTGGTGACAACCCTGGGTGTCCCATCATCCACAGGGAGGATGTCCACCTGGAAGCGCTGCGGTGCTGCGGTCACCACCTGCCAGCAGTTCAGAGAAACAGGGCTTAACTCTGGGAGTCACAGCCTCACGCACCACAGCACCAGCTCAGCTCCCTCCAGCTCTGCTGGGATCGAGGTCCTGGGGCGAGTATGCACACACAGAGGGCAAGCAAAGACACAACTGAGAACACTCAGCCCTTGCCTTCAGTGCAGCCACAGCAGCTCAACCCCGCCCTGCCCTGAGATGAGGCAGCTCCCTACGAGCTCACCAGGCCCCCTCCCGCCCTTCTCCTCTCTGACCTTCTTCCCGCCGTCCTGCACCACGAAGAGGGGGCTGGTGCCGTCGGACACGGTGAAGGTGAAGCGGTCCCTGAGTGCGCTGCTGCCCTGGTGGCTGTAGCTGATGCGCTTCTGGTAGATGTCTTCCATGGTGAAGGTGGTGGCCTGGAGAGGCCGCTGCCCGCGGCCACTGCGCTCAATCAGCCCGTGCCGGGGTGGCTGCACCACCCTGAACGTCAGGGATTCGACCTGTACCCAGACATGGAGGGGCAAAGCTGGGGACACGACCTCAGGGCCAGGCCAGGCCTGCCCTTCCAGCTCAGGAGGACTGGACAGGGGGTCTGGCCAGGCATCTTCCCTGTGTTGGTGTTGATGATGTGTTCATGTTGTGAATCGCATTCCTGATTCCCCCTAAGCCCCTCTTTGTCCTTATCCCTCTCCCAAGGTGGCTCCCTTGGGAAGCACCTTGGAAGCTCCCTTGGAAACAAGGCACATCCCACCGAACTCCTGGTTCAGCTGGTCTGAGACAGCTGCCACCAGACCCTGTGCCAGCTCCACAAACACAGGAGCAGCCGCCAGTCCTGCAGCCATTCTGGTCAGTGTGTCCCTTGCCACTTCTGCCAGGGCAGAAGCAGCACCCTTTGGGGTAGGATTTTGGCTCAGGCAGCCTGATCTCTTTCTGCAGGGGAAGCAGTGGTGAGGTACAGCCAGTATTGGACAGCTCAGCCTCTGGCCAAACCCAGGAAGAAGAGGCAGGGCCATTTCCATCCATGCTAGGCATAAACTCAGCATCTGTAAGCCTTTACACACAAGTCCAGATGTGCAGCAGAAGAGGGGAGGGAGGAGCCCAGGGGGAGTCCTGCCTTACCTCTGTGTCAGCATCTGTTGCTTTCAGCTCAAACTCCGTGATGGTTTTCCTCACCCCTTCCTGAACTGTCATCCCAAAGATCTGTACTACAGGTAAGGAGTCATCCACGGGGTTTATGGTGATGTCAAAAGTTTGGCTCACCTGGGACAGGAGAAAAAGCCTCTCTTGCTGAATTCAGCCTTCCAAGAGTGCGACTTCATCGTGATCCCCAGTTTGGGTCACTTCATTTCAGCCTTGTCTGGGGAGTAAATCTGAGCTGCTAAGCCCAGATCACATGAACAGGACCTCCTTTATCCCTCCCCACTAATTAATTCTCTCTCTTTCTGTGATATTTATGGACATCCTCTTTGCCTCCCTCTCACTGTGTTTTGCCCCTCTCTCTCAACGTGGAGCTACGCTTTTTCTCTCTGAGAAAGTAGGAAAAAGGCATTTCTCCAGGGTCTGGCTGTCGCCACTACACCGTCAGGGCACTGGATCAAAGCTGAGCTCCGGGGGCAGTTGGCAAGCAGCTGAACACCAGCCACTCAGATCTTGGTGAGCTGCTCCCACGTGGCAGGTGGCTCCCTGTTTCCTGCACAGGCTTTGCTCCCTGCCCTGAGGGATGTGGGAAATCTCACAGCAGAAGAAGGAACAGCCACCTCTGCCCATTCCGCCCTCTCTGCATGTTCCTACTCAGGCAGAAGTCGGGCTGGGACTGACCTCATTTGTCCCATCAGACACTGAAAAGGTGAAGGCATCCATGTGCTTTTCCGTGTCACTGGTGTGGATGTACTGGATGCTGCCAGAGGCCAAGTCTGCCTGGCTGAAGGAACTAATTCTTGTCCCTGGAAAATGAGCAGAAGGGGGGAAATGGGCAACAGAGAGAGCAAGGCAGGGAAAAACTACAGCAAGCGGGACATATTTAGCTGTAAGGACTCTGATCCAAGTCAGGCTGCCCCATGAACCCTCAGCTGAGCCAGGGATTTGGCTGGCACAGAGCCTCCTAAAATCTCCTCCTCCAAAAGAAGGCCAGGCTTCTTTTGACTTCATCCTGTTGGGAGCAGGCCTCCCAGGGCAGAGGGGGAGAGAGGCTGGGAGGAAAATGGTCCATGTAACACTTGGATTGTCACTGCTGGGCAAGACTAACCCGACCATGGCATCACTGAGGATGAGCTAAAGGCCTCCTGACTTCAGAGCAGTTTTCAAAAATTCATTCCAAGGGTCTGTTCTCTGTGCACCTCCTCGAACCCCCTGCATTTAGTACCAAGTCCCTTTTTCAGCACTGATTTATAGTGACATCTTTACAGGCCATTAGGTGTGACACAGCCACAGAAAGGTACCTGACAAGCATTTTAAAAAGCACTTGAGCTTTTTAAATCTCGTTGCTGCGTTCAACAGTTTTACTGCTGTTATCAACAAACACCCTGACAAGAAGTTTGCCACCAATATATCACATTAAATGGCTGCTGACAAGTGCTGGCCAGACTACAAAAGACATCCTACAAAAGGATTTGATTTAAATAAATGAGCCCACAATGGAATGATCTGCTAATATTTCCTCAGATGTAAAGGTTTGGGTTCTCTTTTGAAACTTCAGTACTCTCTCCATAGGTTTAGGTCATTTAATTCATGATTACAACTACCTCTCAGTCTGTCTACTCTCTGTCTTCTGTCTACTATCTGTCTACTTCTTATTAGTCCCTCACAGACATGAAAAAACACAGAAATCAGAACCATCATCAGATTTTAAATAACAGGAGGAATAAAGTTCTCAGTTCAAGTCTCCAAAGTACAAGACTCACTGGTTAGTTTGCAATTTAGACAAAGATACTGCAAGTTTTCAATTTACTCTCACAGCAGGGAGTAGTTTGCTTATTATAACTCATTCATTATTCCTGCCTTTTCAACACATTTTTGGTGAGAGGATGAGGCAAACCACACACTCAAACAGAGCTGTACAGGGACTGTCTGCATCTTGAAAACACACAGCAGATATTTCCACTTTAATCTCATGTTAATGAGAAATCTGAAGCTAAGAAGAAATATAATCTTAGATGAGCATAATCAAATCAGAAAAGCGTATTATATGACACCATAGATTTAGATTAATTCATCAGAGAGGGGCAGCACTCTCACGCTGTCAGCAGGCATGGAAGGCAGCTCTGAAATTCAGATCACAAGTGCAGGACTGGCCAACCCCCTTCCCTGAACAACCAGAGTTAAGTATCCAGCAGAACCATCACACCCCAGTTCCTGTTAAACTCGGTGGACAGTTCCCTTCCTCCCTCCAAATCACAGCCAAGGAAAAAGCCTGGGCTTTAGGGATCAAGTGACATACTGGCCAAGAGGGGGCCAGAAAGCAAGTGGTCTGTTCACCAAGGTGGGCTGTTTCCAAGGACATTAAGGGATGGATTCTTCAGGGCATTGTGCTGTTCACAGCAAAGGGCAAAGGTTTTCCTGTCATAAAAGAAAAACCTACTGCAGAAGCAGCAGTAGGGCCATAAAATGGCCCAGAGGCTGAATAAATCCTCAGCTGGGATTACTGGGCTGCTCTGCCTCCACTCAGCTTATTCCCCAACCCTCTGGGCTAATATTTTTTAGCTTTGATTTCTAACAGGAATTGGAATTATGTGCTGCTGCCTCGCATTTTTTCCTGCAGTGAATGTTTAGGGCTCAAAAGCCTCCAGAATTTTGCTGCTCCAGGGGCCCAACATGTCCCAGCTCACCTGGGGAGGCCATGTGCTCCAGATGCCCCAGCTGTGGCTGCCGGGTGACCTTGTACTGGAGCTGGGAGGCCTCGCTGTCCTGGTCAGTGGCCGAGAGCTGGAGGGTTGTGATCGTCTTCGCAGAGTTCTCATCCAACACCAGCCCCTTGTTAGTGATGATGGAGGGGGGAAATCTGTCCTCTGGAGGGGTTAAACACAAAGCTGACTTAGGAGACAGTCACACTCCTTCCCTCGGGTACTTGTGTGCTCTAGCAAAAGACAACACATGCACATTTTGATAATTCCGAAACTTTGAACTTGAGGCCTTGCCATTGATCAGGGATGGTAACATTATGACATCTTAGAGACAATCTAAACAGCATGAAGGGATATTAAGGGGAATTTTTCTACCTTTTCACTGAGTTTGTCAGAACCCAAAGAATGAACCCTTACATCTGCAAAATCTCCCCATGCCACTCACTTCAAAGACCTTTGAACTGATGGCGCATCAAAACCATATCTCAAGAATTACACTTCACCTCTCAGTACACGTGGGATGGGAATCTGTGAGCAGCCCTGAGCTCTGCAGCAAGGGAAATGTAACTTCAGCACTACTTTTTACCTATGACATGGATGTAAAACACCTGGTCCATCAGTTTGTTGCCATCTGCATCCATCACATCAAAGGTGAAGGGGAAGTTTCCGCTGGGATCCCCTTTCCCGTGGCTGTAGACCACGTGCCCTGGAGAGAGGGACAGCAGAAAAGAGATGATTTATTACAGGCTGCAGCATTTAATTCTTACTTTGGAAGCAGGCTGGTACCATTAGCCATCACTTGGGGCTTGACAGAGCTCCTGGATTTGGGTTTATTATTTCTCTTCCACCAAGAGCAACTTTTAACATTTAAGGATACATGGTTCTGCTCTAACTTAACAACCTGCACTTACTTCTTCCCCTCTCCCTTCCCTACTTCAGCTCATCATCCCCCCTCTCGTAATGATCACAGAATCATGGAATTTCTCAAACTGGAAGGGACCCGTAAGGATAATCAGGTCCAATTTCCTGCTCCTCACAGGACTACCTAAAGGGATATAAACCCTGGGTTTATATACTTGCTGTGACTGCCTAAAGCCCCACACTCTCACCTTTGTTTATGTCAGCCTGGGTGAAACTTTTGAGGGGTCCTTTGGCAGAGATCTGGACTGGACTATCAGCTGTGGTCAGCTGCAGCTGGCCTCTGCTGGGGTCCCTCCTCAGGACAAATCTGATGGCCATGTCCCCTGAACGCCCAGCTGCTGCTTTCAGGTGCTGAGCTGTGAGCCGAGCCGCTGAGCCTGCGCCAGAGAAAGCAAACCCCCCAGCAGCTTCAGCCAGCCCAGCCAAGCAACTGCCTCAGGCTGCACCATCCAGCAGCACCAAGCAACGCCACTCTCCACCCTGTCCCCTTACCAGCTGGGAGCTGCAGGTCCCTGTTGACAGCTAGCATGGGGGACTGCTTCCTGGGCGGCTCCATGGAGAATTCCAGCCTCCCTGCCTGTGTGTAGAGCCCATCCGTGAGGGAGAAGCCAAACCCGTCTGTCTGTGCTGTGGCACCACTGCTCCGAGTGTAAACGATCAGCTCATCCAGGACATCCTGGTAGGTGAAGGAGGAGCCCCTGGAGAGCACCTGTCCTTGCTCCAGGGCCTCTGCTGCGCTCTGCCTTCTGCGGAGCTGGCCTGGCAAACAAGAGAGGGATCACCATAGCCTGCTGGGGACAGAGCCTGCACCTGGCCACCTGCCAGTAGGGACCACGGGAATACAGCAGGGAACTGCCCAGGGAAACACAAGCACTGCCCTCTTCTGCTCTCCAGCAAGGAGCCAGGGACAACTTGCCAGGAACAGGGCTGTCCTCGAGCACAGTCTTGCTCCAAACTGCGCTTTATCCCACATGCCAGGCTCCCCTCTCACAGCAGGGGCTCTTACCCATGCACACAGCAAAGACAGACAGACAGACAGACATACGCAGAAAGACTCCCCTTCCCTCACCCCCTGGTCTCCAGGACATACCGTGCTCAGGGCTTTGGCTCACCACGATGACCAGCTCACTGCTTCGGGTGTCCAAGTCCTGCAGGCTGAAGGAGGCATTGGTGACAAGCACAGCTGAGCCCTCCTGCAGGCGGACAGGCTCCAGCACCATCCTCGGGGGCTCATCGTTCTGCCGCTGCACAAAGGAGAAGGAAAAGGAAAATGAACACAGGGAGAGATCCACCTGCTCCCAAATGAGAGCGGTGGTGCTGGCATCACCAGTCCCTCCAAATCCATCCAGCATCACGGCTGCTTCCAAGAGGGAGGAGAGACAGCTAAGTTCTGCGCCTGTGCTAGGGGAAGGAATCTCCCTTTAATCCCCTTCCCACATACAAAAAAGGAAGGAGTAAAGCTTGCTTGTGTGAAAGGAGAAGGCTCTGGCAGCTGGCATACCTGGATTGTGATGTTGATGCTTTGCACCTCTGACTGGCTGAAACCATCACTGACGTAGAAGCTGAAAACATCACCCGTGGGCTCAATGCTTTCATGGACGCTCTGGAAGTAGTAAATGCTGTTCTCCAGGACATCTTGAAGGGAAAAGGAGGCATCTGTGGTCCCCGCAGACTCACTCTGTGGGCCAAAGCTCTCACCTGCAAACCAGAATATCACTGGTGAAAGGATGCTCAAGTGGCTGAAAAATTCAAGGAATTAGGGAAGCAACACCTGCTCTGTTAGAGTGGGCACTGGGGAAGCTCCAATTTTAGATACAGCACAAGGGATCCCCTCCATGGCATGTGACAGATGTGATCCTCTCAGGAGCACAGACCAGCCAGGAGGAAGAAGGGAGAACCAAGCAGTTTACCTGTCCTGGTGTTTTCGATGTAGCCATACATGGGCAGAGTGACCACGGTGACCCTCAGGTCCTCCCTGGCAGCAGCATCATAATCAGTAGTGAAGTGGTGATGAGCCAGCAGCAGGACCCTGCCTCCCTCATCCACCTGGAAAGCAACAGCAGACAACACAAATCCTTACTGAATGAGGCTGCCTCCATGGAAGTCCAGGCTCTGGAGCACTGTCCCATCCTCCCCTAGGCCTGTTAATCAGGAATTCAGCTGGGAGGTGAGGTGGGATGGGAAGAACAAGGCCTGCTTGGCCTTCAAGAGGAGCCTGTGAGTTCTTTATCTGGGCAGGAAGGGAGTCACAGTGACCTCTCGGAAGGCAAGACCTGCATTTCTTCTTCTGGAGAGCCTTTGGAAGGCAAGGGAGGGGGAATGCAAGGCTGGAAAGTAGGGAGATGCCTGCCAAAGGCTTCGATAAGGAGTGTGAAATGCTCGGTGTCAGTCCAAAGCACCAGGTGCCTTCAGACTTGTCTTCTGCTCATCTCTTGCGCACATGATGGCAAAATTGGGGATGAAATATTGAACAGGGATAAATCTGACTTGCTCCACTGATATGAAGAAGACACCCTAGGGACAAGCAGCTCCTGAATGGAACAGATATAACCAGATGAGGTTCAGGCATGCAGATGGACCGTCAGCCTCCTTCTGGTCTCCAAGCAATTTGTTCGCCCTTTTTGCACGGCACAAGAAACACTACGTTTTATTAGCAACTTCCCCCCAGTCCAGGAAAACCATTCAGTTGCTCCCATCTCAGCCATTCCTGTCCCTGTCCCCAGGCCCTGGGCAGCCACTCACAGTGATGTGGTCAGCGAAGGCGATGAGTGCGGGCGGTGCCGCCGGGGCAGGCGCGATGGTGATGGTGAACATCTGCCTGTCCAGCCGGTTGTTGTCAGCATCCAGCACAGAGAAGTGGAAGATGTCAGTGATGGGCTGGTTGCTGGTCTCAAACGTGGTGGAGTAGCTGTGGGATCAGTAGACAGGGAGTCAGGGAGCCTCACTGACCCCCAGGCAGATGCATCTCATCCCTGCAGTTGGAAGTGAGTGAAATCCTCTTGGAAGAGAGGCGGTGTCTCAGTTCCCGACCCTCCTTCACATTCATTCCCCGAGTTCTTTTAAGCAGCCCAGAGATCCCTGGGGAAAAGCCCAATGAGCTCTTAACTGGTATGGCTTGAAGGAGAACAGTGCTCTTTGCTACCTGATTCTCTGGCTGTTGATGTCTTCCATGGTGAAATTATAAACCTTGGAAAGCTCTTCATTCTGGGAGCCTGACATCCTTAGGAGGGTTCCATAGGCTGGTAGAGATATCAACTGGATTCTGATCTCTGCGTCAGGAGAATTGTTGTCCTAAGCATGAAGAAGCAATTCAAATTAAATAGGGCAAAATTAGCCATTGCTTTGTTCCAGTGAAAAAGGGAAGGAAGAGTAAGTGTTTTATCGGGAATTATACCTGTCTAGCTAGGTCAGACCCACAGATGAATATTAAATGAAGTTCTACTGATGAGAAGAGAGTCAAGACGGTTGACATTTTCAAAATATACCATAAAATGTATTTCGATTTTCTCTCAGCTCAGGAAGGCTTTCTCTGTGTCCTCATATCACATTCACATAGTCTCCCAGACATAAACCTGGTATTTTCACTTTCCAAGTACTTCAAACTGAACTAAAAGCTGATTTTGCCTCTTTTCAACCACATTAAGTACAACCACACTACAGTATCACAACTCAGATGTCATCTTTCTTAGAAGAGTTTTGTTAGGTGGTTGAAAAATAAGACCCAGAGCAGAAATCAACACATCCTGAGCATATGGATCAGGAGCAAAATCCTCTTTTCCCTATCTGTCCTCTTTCTCAGATTAAACAAGGCTCCCTTGTCAGCCTTCCTCCTTAAGACAGGACAGATTCCAGACTTGTACCCAGACTGATCCCTTGAAAAAAAAAAATTCCCAATCATCTCTCTGACAGCCAGCTTCTCTCAGCCCAGGTCCCTCCACTCTTACACCTGTACTGCCATCTCTCCTCCCTCAGGAGGTTGCTAAATCATCTGCAAGGAGTACAGAGCTTTCTTGGGAATGTCACCAGCAGGATAACTCTTGCACAGCACACAAGCCCTGGGACCAACTCAAGCTACCAAGATCCTGCAGTATCTTGGGGTTGTTTGATCCTTGCCCCTTCCAATCTGCCCAGAAAAAGAACCAGGTGATTTTGGAAGGTGGGTGAGGGGGCTGAAATTGTCAAGAGATTAACACTTAGCAAATCCATGTGCTTTATTAGCAAGTCGGTTTGATAAAAAAATCTGGGATTAACTAGGTTCTCATGTTTAGCATGGCAGTTCACCTCTGTTACAGTCAAATGGGGATAACCTTAAATCCCCGTGGGATGAAAAGAGTCTGTAATCCCCTTTTTAGCAGCAGTCAAAACCTGAGCTTTCTACCCAGAATCCACACTGACAGCAGAGAGGTGTGTGTGTGGGATGAGGGAAGAGGGGCTGGCAGCATTCCTTGGGTTCAGGAACAGATGAAAACCCACCGTGTAAGCGAGGTGCTGTCGGGAGAGGGTCACGGAGCTTTTGCTGGCCACGGTGGCAGCCAGCGAGCAGCCCGGTGCCAGCTGCAGGCCGTGGGTGTCCAGCTGGGACACATCCACCCTCAGCACCGTGGTGACTGTGGTGACACCGTCGGTGACAGAGAACTCCATCCTGTCCTCTGCTGCTGCTGAGCCATCATGCACGTACTGCAGAGCATTCCGAGTGACGTCCTCGTAGGTGAAGGTGTCGCCTTCTCAGGGAGGAGACACATGAGTCAGAGAGACCTGCTCAGAGCAGGAATCCAACTCAAACCACCTTAATTGAGAACTAAACTGGCATTTAATCCCATCCTGTCAGGCCTATGAATTATGAGGACATGTATTAAGGAGCTGGCAGGGCAGAGGGAAAGCTGTGACCTTCCCAGTTCCAGGGACACAGCGACTCCTCCCGTGATTCTCAAGGAGGGCACCAACCCTCCTTTTCTTCCCAGCTACTGTGTGAGCTCACAGCTAGGTAAGGCTTCCCTACGGATGCATCCTAATCTGTCAGGGGCATCTGCCTCCTCCTGCTCACCTAAACCAGCCAGGCTGACCCCTCTCCTGCACCGAGGGAAACTCTTATTCCACTCACCTGCTCTCATGAGCTCCTGCACATCTGCGCTGTACCTGAGCACAATGCCATGATGGGGAGGTTTCACCAGCTCAAAGAAAAGACCCTCAGGAGCTGTATCCGTGTCACTTACAGCCAGTTGGATCCCTGTGCCAGGGAAAGAGGGCATAGCTTGTGTGAACAGACCAAAAAAATCCCGTAATTCAGTCAGGACAAGAAAAGTAAAAAATTCTGGAGCTGCTCTAGCCCAAGAGCTGCAGGTTTCATGGAAACAGTCTGACCCCTGATGATGCTCAGGCTGTACCAGAGAATTCTCTCCTACAATGGCTCTCAAGTGACCCCTGTGCAAGTGAACCTGGGCCTGTTGGCAGTGAGCTGAGCCCCACACCCTGGCCCACAGCCTCCACTCACCGATGGTGGCTCTGCCCCCCTGGCTGACCTCCAGGAACGGAGCCGCGATCTGGAAGACCGGAGGCTGCTGCTCGGCGGAGAGCAGGTGGATGACAAACACCATCTCCGGGGTTGTGTGCTCCCCACCGGACACTAGGCACAGACAGAGACCATGCCTGAGTGCAGGGAGGGGTCTGCAGGGACCCTTCACCTGGGAATTTCACTTGTCTGTACAAAAATCACCATCCCACATAGCTGACTCCTCTCCCAGGAGGAGAGGAGCCTCTCTTTCCAGGCTGCACCTTTGTCTGTGGACAGACACACACACACTTCACACAGGCCAAGAGCATTTATCTCTGCCCCTAACCCAGAACGTGGACTTCTCCTTGCTGGTGTAAGCCAGAAAGCACATGGAAACAGAAGGATGTGTTAAACAGGCAAGCAGCTTATCTGTGGCAATTGAATTGCAGACATGTCTCCACGCTGTATTAAAAAAAAATGAGAGCGTAAAAACTCCTTGCTCACATTGGGGGGACAACAGGAATGAATCAGGGTTTTAGGACTGATTCTAGGCAGCCACTGGAAAAATATCTGTCTAGCAACTGCAGCTCAGTTTCTGTAAAACACCGCTGGGAACCAGACAAATTAATATTCCCCAGGCATGGGCATTTCCAGAAGTGCCCACAGGTGTCCCTGCAGCAGAACAAAGGCCAAGGAGCAACAGGCAATGGGAAGGGCAGAAGAAAGATGAAAATTGCTCTGGCTAGGAAAGAGCAAATGGTTCACATACCTGTGAATCGGAAGCTCACGGACTCCGGGAGACCTGAGGGGACAAACACAAGCACAGAGTGGCTGTGGTCAGGACAAGAAAGCACGTGTTGATGTGGATTCGGAGGATAGTGGAGAAAGCAAGGGCTGCTTTGTAAGCAGGGCAGGAGTGTTTCCCTCAGCAAGGAGGAACAGCAGCAGTCCAGCTGCCTGTCCCAGCCCTGCAAGGAGCACTGGGATGCTCACCTGCAAAGGAGAAGGCCATGATCTCCCTGAGGTGAGGGGCGGCGGTCGGCGGGCGGTAAGCAATCCTGCCGTGGTTTATGTCTGCCTGGCTGAAGTACCTGACTGGGAACAGAGGCCTGTCCCTGTGCTCCACAACACCTATGGATGCAGAGACACCAGCATTAACAAGAGGGGTTAATTACTCCATCTGATTCCACAGCTTCCTTTGCTTTCCTCAGGTATTTCTTGGTACCGGTTCCAGAACAAGTCAGCCGGATGCAACTGCATTGAGGATGGGCTCTAGGGACAGGAGAAGTTAAACAGAGATTCCTCTCTTAGGGATTTCTTCACATAACCTCCCACTGGAGAGGTGGGAAGCAGAAAGCCACGGGACACAACTTTCAGTATTATTCATACAGGAGCAAAAACTGTGTGAGTTCTGCAGCACATTCTGAAAGAAGCCAAAGAAATGGGGGTTGAGGGACAAGGTGTTGAAAAGCTAAGGAAAGAGGCCAAATGGATTAACAGGTGCCTCCACAGAATGATACTCTGAGGGAAGAAGGAGATGTGCTCAGAAAATGTGGCAATTAATGCAGCAGCAACAGCCTCACTTGCCTTGCCCAGGAAGGAGAGGCATGGTCACGTTGTACAGGATTTTCTCACTGGGAATCTCCGGGTCTACAAAGGAGAGGTGATGGGGCTCAATCACTGTCACACGGTCCTCCAGCACCTCAATAAACACATCACACCATGAGCATCAAGGCCAGAGACATGGGAAGATTCATCCAAAAATGCACTGAAAGAGAATCTGCTTTGCTCTAGACAGTATTTTAAATGTAAAGGCCCAGCTCTTAAACCTAAGCCTGACCCCCTGTCCCCCTGCAGATGCACAACCTCCACACTCACAGGTGCTCGGGCTTCTCTTTTGGCCTGCAGCAATTAAAAAGAGAGTAAGGAAGACCTAGTTTGATCAAGAACTCCCTGGATGAATGTGTAATTCATTGTCCATGCAGTTTTCTCATGTAGTCTGATGTGGCTGGACTGGATCTTCTTTCAAAAGAAACCCTGAAAATGACTCAGCCCTTTCCACTGGAATACAGAGGAACCAAATCTTTCCCTTTTGTTTTAAACCTGTATAAAATTGCTCTGATCCTTCCATAACAAGATTATCAAGAGCCAAAGGCAGGCAGGGCGTTAAAGGAATTACAGTGCTGCTTGAAGAGACCTAAGTGCCCAAAACCAGTTAATTTCCACATGTTCATGAACCTTAATCCTGCAGAATTAAAAGCTCCAAGAAGCTCACCAAATTAAACAGCTCAGCTGGGTATGGAAAGCATCCAGCTCGTTTCATAATCTTGAGCAAAATAGGGAGAGAACAAGCTAAATTAAGGATATCGGCACTTAAATAATCTGCTTTGGAACGTGAAAAGTTACCCATATAGGGGAATCAGGTTAATTGGACTGAAGAAAAGCCAATACAGATGTTGTGTCCAGTTTAACAAAAGAGTCATCACACTTCCCTTGACCTTTCTCAGCAGCACAAGTCAAAGTCAAGACTAGAGGGGTGGGAAGACTCTAAGTATTGTGCTTTCCTCTCAGCTTTAGAAGTCTCATTCTGAAGGAGTCTGAAGATGAATGAAACAGAGCTCGATCACATTGGGGCAGGGAAGTGCAATTTTTGACGGAAAGATTTAAGGTTATGTTTCTTCCTCGCTGCCTCCAAGGCCCATTTGTCTCTCCCAAAGGTGGGACTCGCAGGTGCTGAGCTAAAAGGTGTTTTATGGCCCTATTGAATTTTGTGGGGAGTAATTAGCTATAAAACCCAGTGCTGCACAGCTCCACCAGACATCTCTCCCATCAATTATGTCAATAATGACAACAACAAAAAGTCAGGAGGAGGAAGAGAAATGGCTCCAAGTAGCAGCCTGACCATGTTTCATTATCACACCCAGGAAAGGTCGCCACTATTTTAAACCCTGACAAGGCTGTTGTGCCATGGACCTTCCACTAATCCCTCTCCCATCGCTTCCTTTGCTTTTCCTGGCCCCATGCCTGGCATACAGAACAGGAGAAGCAGAGGGCACAGCTGGACTTTACCCACACATGATGGGCACACACAGGGAAGGCCTGCACCACAGTCTGAGAGCCCACAAAACCAACTTTAAATACCGAGATCATTGCAGTTCTTTGCAGTCAAAGCAGTCGGGAAGCAGCCACCTTGGACAGACTACTCTCATCCACACAGTCATTCCCAGAGTCACAGTTTGGATCAAGTTTACATTGGAACTCCTGGCAAAACCCATTCATTATGATCTAACCCACAGTTTTTCTCTCTTATCATTCCTCCTAGCTTCTCAGGAAAGGGTAAGAATTCTATAAAAGGTCGATTTTGTATCTCTTTCCCCCTCTCCTTTCCAGTCTGTACATTCATCACTTTTAATACCGAGTTTTTCAAATTTTCTTGGGTATTTTTGGCACCCACCCCAGTTACTCTTCTCATCTGTTTTTTCCCCATTCCTACTCCAGCTACCTGTGTGGTGTTATCACTTACAGCCATGTGCAAACTGGAGCCCAGGGAAAGCTGAGGGGCTTTGGGTGTCTGGGGCAGAACAGCCACGTTGAACACGTGGCTTTCCAAGCTGGTTTGTGGACTGGCAGAGCTGGACACCTGGAAAGGAAAGATCATGCGAATGGGTAAGTGATTTCTAGACCAGTTTTAGACTTTCCCTTGGCAGTGGCTCCCAGAGATCCCAACAGCTTCCAAGATGGGCTGCGCTTGCATTTCACAGACTCATCAATATTTTCCACTCCAGCACCAAAAAATTAAGTCAAGGGTATCTAACTCCTAATTGCAAGCCTGCAGCCAAGACATAAAAAGAAAATTTTTAATTAAACTGGTAAAAACTCAGAGTACCAGAAGCATTTCCTAGAGGTGAGCCTGCAACTGTTCCTGGCGGTCCTGGGGTGAAGTAAGCACCCAAAGAAATACAGCTCCCTTCCTTGATAGACTCAGTCATGGCTTTATCTTTTAGTAGGGATGGCAGTGTGCTCTGGAACTCCACAGAGCACTTTGTGAGTAGGAATGGATATCCTATCTAATTTTTAGAAAATGCATAAACATGTAAGTCCTGATGAAAGGAATGATGTCATTTTAGCCATTTGCTGCACCTGCTCTGTCCTAAAACAGATGAAAACAGCACGTTGGCCCTGAAATGTCCCAACCCAAAGTTCAAGGCTTGGACAGGGTGCCATGGTCTCCTGATGTGATGGGGTATTCCCAGCTCCCTTTCTCAGCTCTCTGTACAATTACTGCTGCTGCTCCGAGATACTACACCCAACGCTCAACTCATGCAAAATGCATTGTCTGTAAGAGGAATGCAGCAATTAAGCCAGAGATTAGCTTGTTCAACACTGAAGCTCACAAATTCCTCATTATCACTTATGTTAATTACTTAAGAAATTAACTTAATTGCCTCTCCGGTGCTACAGTAATTGCTTCTGCCATGTAAAGCAGATGTAACAAACACTGCCTGTCAGCGTTCACGTAGGCCCTGAAACCCTCCCAGCCAACAGCAAGGACCTGTCTGAGGAATTTTATGGCTCTTAAACCTGTGGGGAGTGGGGATTTACTTCAGTTCCCCAGCTGCTGGGGAGTATTTCCACCTCTTTCTGTTTGCAAGATGAAGGGCTCTGAAGCCAAAATTAAATTATGAGCTTAGAAACCAAGGGTTGCCTGGCTCTGGGGCTCACAAAATACACCATTCTTGAAAAGGCACTTGGAACCTTTCTTCACTTGGTGTAAATATTGTAGGTTTTATGAGAGGGTGGTGTATTTGCCAGTATGTATTTACACACGTATCTGTGTTATTGTTAAAACTTGGTCTCACAAGACACAAGCAGAGTAACCTCAGAGAACTGCCAGGTGGTATTTTTAGGGACATGGTGAGGAATACCTGGAACTGGAAGGAGTCACTCTCTACTTCAGCTCCAGAGTGCCTGTACCACACAATGCCATCGCTGATGTCCTGCTGGGTGAAGGAGGTAGTGGGTGAGGCTGCTCTTCCATCAGGTAAAAGCTGCCAAGAGTCTGCAGGGCTGTCTGCCGGCATCGGGACCAGCAGCACCACTTCCCCTAGGAAAAGCAAAGAGGAACTCGGGAGAACACAGGAAGCAAGAGGTGCCTTTGCACCAGCTAAGGAGCAGCCAAGGCAAATGCCCACCCAGGCAGAGCTTTTTCTCCATGCAGTGTTAAATGACAGAAATGCCAGCAGAGTTCCCAAAAGCCATCGGCAGACATTGAGACATCCCGGTGACATTGGGAAATCTTGTTAATTAATTCCATTAAACAGGTTGATAATGCTGCTGATTGATATTTAATCACTCTGTTATGTGAAACATCCATCATAAGCTCTCCCACTCCATTTCCCAAAACCACCCTTGAAAAGTTGGAGCAACAAAAAAAAGTTAATTCAGCAAGATGCAGTATCACACTTCCATTCAATCATCAAACTCTGGGCTAAAATTCCTCTATCAGTACCCTAATTACATTCCAGATCTTATGGTTTTGCTGACAGGAGTTCCCTTAAAAATCTAAAAAAATCAAATTCTATATTTTCTATAGGTATGAATATCTTTCACATTAGTCACAGACTAAGGTAGGCACATAAGCCCTCCTGGATTCAGGACCAATTTTCCACATTTCTTTCTCTCTTATTTTTTTCCTCCCTTTCTGCAAAACAGTATTTTAGATAAAATTTTGGAAATCATTGATTTCTGCTGCTTCTTCCTCACCTGCAGCTACAAACTTGTTTATGTTACCGCAATTAATCACAGCAGCAATAATTATGGTGATACAAACACAGAACTATAAATTTTAGTTAGGGTTAGGCAGCAGGAGACAAGCTCCTCGGGGAAAAATTCCTGTTTTCATGTAAATGCTTATTAAAAATGAGAAGACAGACCTTCATCTGCAGAAAACTAAAGGGGGAATACAAATTAATTACTTCTCTTCTAAACTGCAAAACTCTCATTATCTCTGTTTCCATCAGGTGCTGGCAGCTGTTATGGAAACCAGCCTGTACTCACAGCAAATGGAAAAAAAACCAACATGAATGTTGCTAGAGGGATCCTCTAATTTTCCCAGATCAGCAAATTAAATGTGGCATCACTTCTCAGAAGTCCAAAACATGATATCTGAAGACATGGTTTTTGTGAAGAAAATAGTAATGCTCAGTAGGAAAAGAACATTTTTCTTCTCTTTCCATATTTTGTTTCCCTCTGCATGACACCTCTTTCTCATCATGTTTTTCTCCATTTATGGCTTAGTCACAAATCCCAGAACCTTCCACACCCCCTTACCCTGTGCCCAGAAGATGCTCCCTAAGCAAAGGGTTGCTGGTCAAAGTCCCTGCTCTGAGAGCTGAGCTCAGAGCCTCTCAAAAGGAATTTGAGGACAAGAATTATCTACAGATCCAAACATCACCAGTTCCCATTTCAGTCAGCAGCCCCTTCCTGTGGGACAAATGAAATCCAATATCAGGGAATTTAGGGAATTCTTCAAGGTAAACTTTTGCTCAGCAGTTTCTGGAGGTAGATACTCCTCTGAGCTCCTCAAACCAGACATCCACCATGGAGGATAATCTTTTGGCAGCAAGATTCTGCTCTCTCAGGGCTGTAAATATGCCAGGATTCCACCTCCACTGGAGAAACATGGATGGTCAGGAAGGGTAGAATTGCTTTGTTCCTTCTCATTGCTGTTAGAAGTGGGAAGAGATGAGGTTAGCAGCACTCACCCAGCGTGCCACTCTAAGGAAATATTCCCCCAAATGCTATTGCTTGTGCACATAACACCATGGAAGGGTGCTGCTCATGGACAGCAGAACTCCAGAGGGATTTACCATGTCTGGGGTGGTCCTCGGTGATCGTGTAGGTGATGTCAGAGTCCTGGGCACCGGGCAGCTCGGCATGCAGGATTGTCTTGGAGATCTGCAGCATGCCTCCCTGGGGCACCCAGACCAGGGAATTGGTCACCAGCCGGGGGCTCCTGTCACTCTGCAGGCAGGGGGACAGCAGGAAAAGGCTGACTGGAAAGTGAGCAACGCTGCGCTCAAGGGAAAAGAAAGGATCAAGGAGAACATTCTGGAATTTCTTAAGCATTCCACCCTGGTTGTCTGCTTGAAGAAATGATCTCTCAGACCCAATTCCCAGCCTGGAGAACTGACCTTGTCCTCTAATTCCTAATTGCCTGCTGCTGACCCTAAACCTTCCTGACTCCAGTCTCCCTCCATAATTTTGTCTTTTACCACCATCCTCATTCTCCCTGAGCAGCCACCCAAGTCTGTAGTTACTCGGTGGGTGTCTTAACCTTCAAACTATTCCTGTGGCTTTTTTGGTTTTTTTCAGATGAATATTTTTCCAATATTAGTTTAAGCTTCCTGAAATGTGGATGTCAGCACTGAACTGCAGCAATAGTTTCACTACTATTTACTTCAGTAACACTACTCTGGCGTTTGAGGATTATATCAGCCCTTTTTGGCTCTAATTTGCTTTGTTGGACAGGTCACCAAAATCCCTGTGCCCTCTTCCATGCCATGGTTCTTTCTGATAACCCCAGCTGCTGTAAATGTGACTTCTTTTCTGGACTTGTGCACATGCACCTTGAAAATGGCTGTGGCTGCAGTTCACCCTGAAATGCGTGATCAGTCAAAATACCTGACTGCTCCATCTAAGGGCAGATCCTTCCTCCTCATTTACTACTCCACATAATCAGCCCCCAAACTGATTAATGACTCACTGCTGTTTTCTTCAGGATCTGCCACAGAGACAGGAGAGAGAGCTAAAAAGATGTTTGTGAAAAGGAACCCCATTACAGGATGATTTCCCACCTCCTTTTTGGCATTGTTTGCTGTGCATCCACTTAATTTGTACCCCACTTACACTGTGTGTTTATTATAAACATGGAAACCTTTGGCTTTTAGGTCACTAAATGGCTGAATGTTCCTTCACTGGCCACATCAAACCCACCCAGCACGTTGTCATACCATTCCCACACAGCTTTGATGCTGCTTGTTAATAAGAACAGACCCACGAGACGGTTCTTTTTTGCTTGGTAATCTATTTTTAAAATATATTTAACATGAATGAATTCACAGCACAGTAAAAGTATTTTCAGAGAGCTCAGGGAGGCTCACAAGCTCCCCGGTCCATGCTTTAGCTACCTGCTCCCAGGCAGGGCAAGATCAGCTGCCTTGCAAATACCTTGGAGACCTCCTTTAGCTGGATCTCCAGAGGTCTGGGGTACCCCTAAAATAAACATCTTTTGCCTTTTTTTTTTCTGTGTTCCCCGTGGCCTCTCAGAAAAGACAGGCTTCCGAGTCCCTGCTTCAAACTGCAACAGTTGCAGAAAAGGGTCTGGATGGGAAAAGCAGCCATTAGCAACCAAAGGGACTGGAAAAGCTCTAAAAGCTGCCCTGCTCTCACCTCTGTCACCACCTTCATTCCTCTCTGTAGCCAAGTGCTGCACAGAGAAATGTGGAATGATAAGGAGAGCCAAGGGAGCACAAAACAGGATAATAAAAGAAACTACTCTCAGCAATTCAGCCTCACTGGCATTTACAAGAACTTGCTTAATCAACAGTGGGGGAAAAGAGGTGTTACAAACAACACATAGCAGTGTCCAAGCATTTTCACAGCCCTTGTGATCCTATTCAGGCTCCTTAGGGCCATGGAATTGCGCTGGGTGAGGAAACCACAGGCAGAGCTCCTCTTATTCCAGGAGTGCAATAACAGCACCAGCCTTGAAAGCAATTCCTTTTTCATCCCCAGACTGCTGTGTGAGTCACGGTGCTAATTAACATTAATTACTACCATAGCTTCAGGAGAACCTGCAGGGCCCAAATGGGCTCAGCGCTCCCTCATGCAGAGCCCCATGGATGCACGGAGTGCTCGCCAAGCTCCCTTCAGACTGTCATGCCCAGGTTGCTGTGAAAGACATCTAACACAGCAGAGAGGGCAAACGAGGGGCATTGTCACCTCCTAACTCCTTTCCAAGGAGTGGAACTCCAAGACACTGTGTTAGAGCTCTACATAAAAGACTGTTCAAGCTGTGACCTTCTCTTCTGGCAGCTCTAATGACAGCTTTACTTTTTGTTACTCTTTCACATTAACAAGAAATGAAGACACCTTCAGCTTTTTTCTCCTTTTTATTACAGTTTATTACTTTTTATCAAAGAACTATGGACTTTGAATCATCAAAGCTGTATGATTTGAGCTGCTGCAAACCAAAAACTTGGGGAACCTCTCCAAAACCCAATCAATCCACTCCTTTCTCCAGCTGCTTACTCAGGATTAGTGACACCTCAGGGACAGAGCTGCACTTCCCAAGATTCTCCATCTGCCTGCCAGGGTTTATGTGCCAGCACATACCTTGGGAGCAATCCTGACGTGGAGCAGGATGTTCTGGAAGTGGTAGCCGTCGCTCACTTGCAGAAGAGCCGTGTCCTGCCGGCTGTCAGAGCCGTCGTGGGTGTAGCGCAGCCGCCCGCCCGCGAGGTCACCCAGGTGGAAAGTGGCAGGGTCCCCAGGGGGCCCGAGCAGCCTCCCGTGGCGTGGAGGCTCCAAAACCATCAGCACCACGTCCTGAGGGTTGTCATTGTCCCTCACGCCAAGCACCAGCTCCGATACCGTCCCCGTTTCCCCCCGGCCAACAAGGAGGGGCTCGTTCCTGAACACATACGGGGCCTGGAACGCAAAAGCAGCTCTGAGATGTCTGCTCAGCCTGGGAGACTGGATCGCGATCAAAGGCTGGAATTAAACGTTTCGGGATAAGGACATCAGCTCACTTCATCCCTGGAAATCTCCTATTTCTTAGCAGCAGAGAATCACTCTCCACACCTTTTCCCCCGACGGGCAGATCTAATAATATTCAGCATTTAAACTGAATTAGTTGAATTAAAAGAAGATTCTCATGCCACGTTAGGCTTAGCAAAGGCAAAAACTTAGGACATTTATATAGAAAGCATCTGACTCTAGGTGATCCTCATCAGCCTTTTGAGATGGCAGCAGAACTGGGTATCTTCATCATCAGGATCTATTTCATTTCCAACACTCTCCATAGCCTTACCCAACTTATACCAAAGATCTGTTAGAGGCCATATTTCTGCTGGTTTAAATTAGTTCTCCAGTTCTTTGTCATCGCAAAGTTTCAATCTGCAGTCTCTATTGATCCCAGCAAACATCATTTGCCATGGGTAAGTGCACAGCCTCGGGAGGCACGCAGTCCTGCAGAGACAAAGTCAAAGCCCTGGGAATATCCATCAGGGAGCCAACTGCTGCCACCTCACCTGTGCACAACATCCCAGGGTTATTAGGGATCATCAGGCAAAATTCCTGTCATTAAACCTTACTTGTGTATTCTGGGGCAGTGACTGCAGCTTACATAGGTGAACGTCCTACTGAGGTAAACAAGAGATGAAGGCTGAGCCAAGATCTCAGCACCAGCCAGAAATCAATATTCAACACGGCAGGATCAAAACCCACAGTTTGTCTTATTCTAAAGGACAAACTAGAGCACTCCTAATTTCCAGAACTTATGGGAATGACTAATGTGAAATATAAATTACTCAGGGTGAGGGTGGAGGCTGAGCCAGGCTTGTAGGCAGGAATGAGCCAGCATCAGAAGAGTCCTGTCAAGTCATTTGGTGCCCCTCTGAGAATATGAACGAGCCTTAAGAGCAGCAGATTCTCTTTTGCCCTTTAAGGTCTCTTTTTGTAAGGATATGCCAAGCAGTCACAACTTCTGGTTGAGCTTTCCACACTGGAAAAAGCTCAGTGCAAGCTACAAAGCCCTCCTAGAAACCTGGAACCTGTTAAGGTGCCTGTAACCCCCTCTGGGGCGAGACCCAGATATTGTGCCACACACTCTAAATAACAATACACAGACACTTGGCAGGACCATCACCTTGCCCAGAGTTGGTGAGAAGCTTAAGAGACCCACTTTAAATAGCTCATGCTGATTTAATTCCCAGTTGTCCTAGAACAGAGCATTGAACTTGAGCATCAAAGGTTTCCTGCCATCGAGGATCAATCCTAGCCCAATTGCCCTGCAGCAAGAGGCTGGACTGGAGCTTCAGCAGATCCAAAGGATAATTGGAGCAGTAGGGATTCCTTAGCCCGCGTTAATAATTGCTCTATGATTGCACAGCTGCAAGTCCCTGCACAAGCAAGATGACACAGGCAAACTTCTCCAGTCAATTCCCCAAGTCCCTTTCCTCCACGTGACTCTCGGCTGCTGCTCCTAAGGGAGAGTTGAGTCCAATTTGCCTGATCTGAACCCCTGCTCAGGTTCTGCCCAGCTCCTTTGTTATCCCTGCAAGAAACCAGGGCTTCAAATGGTACAAAATTTGGGGCTGTTTCCAGGCTTTGTTACCTGTGTTGAGAAGGCTTGAATGTTGATCACCTCGAGGTGGGAGAACGACTGCTGATCGCTGACCTTCAAGGAAAACTGTCCTTTCCTAAACATGTCCCCAACAAGCCAAAATACAGGATAATATAAGTTAATGAAGTACTCTTCCAGGACTTGATAAGGATAAGCACATTACATATTCAGCAAAAAAAAAAAAAGACTGGCTCAGTGACAGAATCTTTAGCTCAAGTTTTCTTCAATTACGTTTTTATAGTACTTTTTCCTGAAGATTCACAACAGTCCCAACAGGTAATAAAACACCTTTAGCTGCACAATATTATACCCTCATCCCCCTTTAAGGAACGTTATCCACATAGGATGGCATCCCCAAGATAAATGGCCAATTCCAAATGTCAGCCACTTGCTGCTAAAGAAAAACGTCACTTTTCTGGCTTCAGAGCTTGCCAGGATTTTTCCTTGCCATTTACTTTTCAGTGATGCCACCCAAATACCTTGAAGTTTAAAGTAACAGTATAAATAATAAATGGAGTAGTATCTAGTAATAAAGCAGTTTTGTTTCTCAAGACACAATGCTGACATTTCATGGTGACTATCGGGCAGACAAAAAAAATAAAAAAAGCAGGATACAGGAACATACACCTGAAGTCTGGTGAACACCAGCTAGCCCTTGGCATCAGGACACCCTGAAAGTCTTCTTCACATCTTATTTAGATGAGAGACCTCCCTGATTTATACAGCCAGAAATTTAGAACAGTTCCACCGGTATCACTCTGGTGCCAAGGCTTTATGGTGATGCCAATCAAGTGGGAAATTTGGCAGCGTGGCTGGCCTATTGCTTGGCTGCAGGAAAAATCTGCTTCCTTGCAACACCCCTGCAGTGTGAGCTTTGCCAGCCACTAATCACCACTAATTACTCCAGGGTACTAACACAGCTCATACTGGAGGCAAACAAGGAATGGCTGAAGGCAAACTAATGCCAGAGAGCACAGCAGTGACATCACTTGAGCATCTTCCTAATAATACCAAGAAACTGTGGTAGCAATCAGACTAATACTCCAGTTTTAACTCTCAGCTGAGCACCCTGAAGAAGGGATAGATTCCTGCACCCCAAAAGCACAGCAGGTTTGGGAGCTGGGTCACAGTGACCTCTTCTACCATGAACTGAGAAGTTTTGCACCACCACCTACACTACAGTATAGTGTAAGTATGCAGGAAAGTTCATTCAGCAGCAGTGGGAAGCGTGCCTCCCTGTAGGAATGCTTCCAAGGAAGAAGGAAATACCCATTCTCAAGACACAACAGCTATTCTGAGAGGCGAGAGCTCAGGACAAAAGCCCCCCCGCAGTCACCTGGGCTCCTCCTGGCTGTGCACGAAGCGGACCCTCCTCTCCCGCACGTCCCTGCAGCTGAAGCGGTGGCCGCGGCTCAGAGGCACCTCCTGCCCGTCCCGCAGCATCACCAGCTGGCCGGTGGAGGGAATGCTGTCCACGAGGAACAGCAGCTGGCCCGAGGCACTGGCTGGATCACACACGCCCAGCAAGGCCGGGTCGAGAGGCTGCACCCCGCCAATCCCCACCGTCAGGGTGCTGCTCACACGGGAGCTCGAGGGATGCCTGCTGGCTGAAGGAAAAGAAGGGAGAGGTGTTACTGCAGGAACAACCAAAGGCTGTGTTGGCACTGTGCCTCTCACCACTATTTTTTGGGTGGCCTGTTCATTCCTGACCCCAGGTGGATTGCAATCCCTCCCAATCCCCACCACGACTTGGGCAAATCGCTTCCCGCCTTGATTTTCCCATCGCAGAATCGAAAGCCAACGCTCTCTGGCTTGCCCTGCAGACAGACCAGTAAATCTTCATTTAGAATAAAGAATGGATAAGTAATGACTAAATTTGATTCAGGAAGGGATTACCCCCAAGATCTTTTGTCACTGTTTTTACTCTGATGATAAATGATGCTGTCTCACTCACCTTCTTCACACTCTCTGGTCTGTGTATTGCCATAGAAACCCTGGCCACAGGCAGAAACACAGATCTTATTCTTCAGAAACGTGGTGCTGTCACACAGGTGGCACAGGCTGCCACTGTCACACTCCAGGCACCCAGGAGGACAAGCTGCATCGGGTGGAAAGCACAACGCCACTGAGACACTGCAAAACCAGTGCAGCCACTGGCACGCAGAGCTGTCCCCAGGGTCAGAGCAGAAACACCACTGTGAGTCTCTTACCTACCTGACAAAAAGAGTCAAGAGGGTGGACAAGGAGTTATGACAGAAATTGGCAAGAAGTTCCTTCCTCACTTGCCCACTGTCCCTGCATTGAGCTCGCTGTGCTCACCTGTGCACACGCGCCGTGCCTCATCTGCGTAACGTCTTTGCCCACATTTGGGAACACAAAGACTGCCCAGGAGGAAGAATGGGGCTGGGCAAAGGCTGCACTTGTCTGCCTGGTGGCACTGAAGGCAGGGTTGATCACACCCTAAAGAGACACAGACAAAGAGTTCAGCTTCACAGCTCTTGGGAGACGAGCAGGGAAACATGTTGGAAGTAATGCTCCATAAAAACTCACGCTGGCACGTGTCTGATTCCTGGTAGAAACCTGGAGGGCACTCTTCCACACAAGCTCCTTCGTGGAGAACGTGGCCTTCCATGCACTGCAGGCAGTCAGTTCTCTGGGGGCCTTTGCAGGCATTACAGCTCCAGTCACACTCTGGAAGAAAACAAAAATCAGTTCAGGGCAGCCCTTTCTGGGGCAGTCACCCTGCGCAAGGGCTTAGCACTTGGGGTCCACAAGCTGTGGGAAAATATCTCTTATTTTCATTATGGAACACTCTGCTGGGGAGTTCTGGAGATCTTTCAAGTCACATGTCTCTTAAATCACTCCAAACTGCTGTTTCTGCACGGCCATCCAGTGATGCAGGATTTTATAAGACAGAGAGAGAAAGACAGGTAAGTACAGGAGGCCAGATAAGCCCCCTAAAAGAGACTTATCCTGGCAAGCTCACTCGTTATCAGCTGACCCGTGACTAAATGAATTGCTGGACCTGACCCCTGAAAACTTCACTGTCTCAGTTACAAAATCATTTACAAGAGAGCGATTTGCAATAATCTTGTTCCACTGAAAGGCTCAAGTATGTGACAGCAGGCTTCCCAAAAAGCAAAAAAAAAAAACCTGCAGAAACCTCACAAGCAACCCGTCACTGAGCAATTTTCCCCTTCCTACACCTTTTTTAAAGCAGGCCACCTGCACAGCTCCCGCTGCCTTCTAATGGATCCTTAGCCAAGGCACTTTCATTTATTTCCTTTTTAAAACTTTTTCCTTGAAACCAGCAACGTATCTTTCACCTCTGCAAGTCCTGCTGGAAAAATCCAGGTAATACTGCTGAGCACAGCTCTCATATTGGCATTCCCCAAAGAGCAGGACCTTGGCTGCATCTCTGCACGACGTGCAGCCGGAGGCCGAGTCGCAGCTCCGGCACTGGCTGCTGCAAGCTGTGGAAAGACAAGGAAAAGCAGTGTCATTCCCAAGGCACCAGCCAGCTGCACCAGTTAAAATTGTGTTACCCTGCAGAGTAGCCCTGCAGCCTTGCTACTCCTCTTGTCCTCTCTGGAGACTTCTGAGTTTTTGCTTGTTGTGTTCCTTCTTACATTCTCCAAAGTGTAAAGAGCCTCATTCCATTTGGAATAGGCTGGAATGTCCCCTTCACGCTGCTTCTTATTCTCCTCTGGACAGGTCAGGGTAAAACAGTGACCCTGCATCCCAATCCTCAAATAAGAGCTTTCCCTGTCTCTGTTTTTAAAGATTTCCTTGGTGCAACTTGCGTTTCATACAACTCTTTACCCAGAAAGACACAAATTTGGAGAGCACAGTAGACTGCTGCAATCCTTGGTGGGACCAAAGGCCCATTAAATTTCACTTAACGTTTCCACCTTTTTATCTGCACACAGTGTGAAATTCTGGAGCTGCAGGGAGCAATAGAGATGCCAGGAAAAAAATAATTCAGGGATTTACTGAATCTAGGATCAAAGTCCAGAGGTTTAGAATATTTCAACTCACCTCTTTGATGTCCAGGAACTAAACTTTGCAGGAGGCTGTACTAACAGTTTGGGTGATAAATACTGACATGTTAATTCAAAACACAGTTTTATAACCAAAAAGCCTCCAAATACCAAAGTAAATGTGAAAATACCCATGTTGCTCTCACTGAAGCAAGAACACGGTGTTTTAAAAACTGGTTCCTTGTTTTAGCTGCTCTAAAAGATGTCACAGAAGGTCTGCATTTTATTGATGTACAAATGATTTCTGTAAAAATGTTTACCTAAAGAATCAAGCAGCTGCTTTTGGGTGCTCTGGGGCCACTCCCATTTTTCTTCACTTAAAAATGCTACGTGAAAAAAACCATTTTTTTAAAGTGCTCCAAAGAACCAGCTATCAAAAACACAGTAAAGCATCCTACATGAGGATGCTAAATCCACGGAAATCAGGCTACCCATGGAAGCATGCCAGAAGAGTAAGCAAAAACTTTGTCTGGAAGCAAACCTGTCTGCTTGTTTTATCAGCACGACTCCGTATCTGCATTTTTAAGCCCATGAAGGACTCGTTAAGCTTCTCGGCTGTTCCTGGGCCAGGATGTCATTGAATTTAAAAATATCTCCCAGAGCCCATACGTGCACTCAGCATCTCTCTGAACCTCATGCCAACCCCGAGTTCCTCAAAAGTGCAAAGAGACTAAAATAAACGTTGAAGAGAGACCAGATTTTCTCAGCCTAACAGCCAACCTCCGATTAAACAATCCTCATTCCCTCCAAGTGGCAGTTTCCCAGCAGCCCGGGACAATCTGTATCTCCCTGGCTTATCAGCAGCACTTGAAAAGGCACAAGTGACACTTGGAATGACAAAAATCCAACACACTTGGCCTTCAGCCTCCTGCTCCAAGGATTACAAACACTTCTTAAAAAGCCATTTGAAATAAGGAGATTAGAATAGCTGGATTGGCTTGCAAAAAACCAAAAATCTATTTGCAGTTGAGCCCCTGAACCAAATTTAGGAAGGGTGCAGGCCTCAGGAACATTCCCCTGAATGTCTACCTTGATATCCTGAGGCAGGAGCTATCAGCAGGACAGCTCTCATTAGAAAAGGGCCTGTTAATTAGCAAGGGAGATATTCTGGTGCAGCAAGCAGTAAGAAAATCCCAGCTGCAGGAAAAAACTGAGTATTTTGTTGAGCTTGTAGGAAACCAGCTTGAATAGCAAGAATCCTTTTTTTAAATTCCTATTTTTATTGCTTTCCTTTTATTATTATTATTATGGAATAGCCTTTTTTTTTTTTTTTTTGCAACTGAAGAATGGTACAAGTCCTTCCAGCTATTTCCTTGAACTTATGTGAGGTGTCTCCATTTCTGCTGATCAGATGGAAATAGTAGTTTCAGGAGAACCATCTATTTCAACAAAAGGCAGGTAAAGCTGACAACCACATAGGTTTCCTCCTACAGGACCTCATCAGTGACAAAATTGGGTCTAGGTAGGATGACAGTGACACCTGGACCCAGTGCAACAGAGTTATTTTATCATATATAGGGAGGATTTAAATCAGGGTAATAATGCAGGACTTCACTAAATCTAAGTGTTCAGGTTCACAGTGACCAAGCCACTTCAGTATTCACTCATTTTAAGGTGGGTGCATTATAGTGGGACAATTCAAGCAGGGCTTTTGCTAGTTTTTTTGTATCTTTGGGCCATACCATTTTGCATTTTGGAATATCAAGCCTAATACTTACGAGAAGAATAACCCAGGGCCAGAGTGAACACAAAATAACAAAGAGAAGCCCTGAGAGATTCACAAAGGATAGCAAGAGTAGGACAGAACATAACACCAGATCAGTTCCACCAGATCATTAGGATCAGCTCAGGTCTGCATCTGCCAAGCTGTACCTTGTTTCTCCTGGGGTTTCACATGGGGAGAAATGGGACATAAATGCTACAACACAGCTTCCATGGCATGTACTGGCAGGTAGTGCAGTGGGGAGGGGGTTTGCCTTCGTAAGGATTGATTAAAACTGGTCTCAACTCGCCAAGTTTCCATCAAGTCCAGAATCCATCACAGGGAAACCTACAAAAATGCTCCCACAGATTTTTTGCAGCGGGACACAAAGCCTCTCGCCTTTGAGGTCAATAACAAAACTGCAACTGTTCTCAAATCTCCACCCTGCTGTAGGCTCTGCTCCTGAGGCAGCTCATCACCTCTGTCAACTCACATTGCCTCTTTAGGCACTTAAAACCTTTCTTTTCCAGGCAGCAGGAGCAGTGAGCAAAGGAACAAGAAAAGACACGTTGTTAAGAGCTCTGTGGAAGGAGAGATGGCTGGGGGAGAGGCACTCACGTCTGCAGGTCTGCCTGGCATCCCTGTAGTATCCCGGGGAGCAGAGCGGAGCGCACGCGCCTGTGTGTGACAGAACCAGGCTGGCGTTGCAGGAAGAACAGGAGAAGGGACCCTCGCCAGTGCAGGTCTTACATGAAGTGTGGCACCCTGCAGGGACAGCAAAAAGCAGTGTTGCTGCTCAAGGAAAAGCAGGTCTTGGGGAAAGTTTCACAAGCTTCAGCAGAAACACTCTCAGAAACTGAGAGCAGGGATGGTGAGCACCGAAAATTCCTGCCAAGTCTAAGCCCTCAGTGGTGCACCAGTGCCTCCTGGCCAAGAAAAGATCTTCTCCTTTCCTTCTCTTTTTATCTTCTTCTCTTCAACCTTCCCAAGAAAAGCCCTTGCACGATCTGGCCAGGACCTGTCTAACAGAAAAGAGTGAAAAAAGGGCCAGCACATACCTCCCTCTCATGCCTTCTCCCAGCTAGGTACAGGTTAGATCCTCTTTGTCTGTGTAGCAACCATCTAGTGCTTTTCTGACAGCTCCACACTTCCCTGGAGATTCACATCCATTCCCTTCAGCAGGAATTGCACTGATGGAGACCAGACTACCTCCATGCACCCTCTACCCATTTCCCTCGTGACTTTTCAGGCTCATTTCTTAGTCTGACTGAAGAGATTTAAAATATCACGGTGGCTGAGGCCAATATACCCTATTACTTTCTCCAGAGAGGTTACATACAAAATGATTAGTCTGTTTAACTTCTTGACAGGCCTTTACCTAAAGATTGATGACATCATTACACCTATCATGACAGGTGTAAAATTAATCATAAGTGAGAGTGGGAGAAGGAATCAGAAGAGACCACACTGAGCTGTGCTGGGGATCTTAAAAGCCAGAACAAAATGTCCTATGAGCTTTGACATGGTCTGAAAAATGCACAACTCCTTTTAAATGAAACCTTTAAACCAAAGGGAAGAAATGTCATCCCTAGGCTTACATTTCCAGGAAGATAAAACTTCTCTCTCTCTCAGGGGCCTTTCCAATCAAGCAACACGGAGTATATTTCATAGCTCTGAGATCTCACTTGTCAAAAACAGGTAAATAAACACACAGCTCCCAGCATGCTGGAGAGAAGCTTTGAAATATTACCCACCCTAAACTAGATTAGAACATGCCACTTGCTGCAAAAGGAGCATCTGCATTGTGCTGAATTTCTGGTCTGGTTTCCTTTCTCTGAAACTAAATACACTTTGCTCAGCTTTGAGCTTTACCACATCTCTGTCAGCCACAGAACAAGAAAAGGAATCTGCTTCCTTCTAAGAACCCAGGGAGTATAAAGCAGCTCAGACAATGACTGGAATATGAAACTACATCAACAACTAGAAGTGGTGGAGATGCAGGGACACGTTAGAAAATAAAACGTGCCACAGGTGCTGCATCCATCGCACCAGCCTAAAAGCACGAATGAAATCAGCTTTCTGTTTTAGGAGCCATCACCTTCTGGGCCATTACTGTAGCAAGACAAGCCTCAGTAATAGACCTTACTTAGGGTGATGTTCCACCTCAGGCTGCAAAATATCCTGAGAAACTCCTACCAGCAAGAAAAAAAAAACCCAAACTGCTCAAGTGCAGTGTCCTGCCAGCCAGACAAAGCTTCTCTACTGAACAGGAATCATTTAATGGAACTCAGAAGGACCCAGGCAGTTCCTTGCAGCTACTGGAGGTGTGTGTAGGCAGTACTCACTTTTGCACGTGCCTCTCTCAGCATAGTATCCTGGAGGGCAGGCAGGCAGGCAGTGATCCCCCAGGAGCAGGTGCCGCGCGTTCTGGCATTTGAGGCACACGCTGCCGGTGTCCCACAGGTTGGCCACACACTGCTGGCACAGGGGGTGGCAGTCTAGAGGGAGCAGGGAATAAGGGGATACATAAGTACAAAGGGACAGCACAGAGCTTAGCTGAGAACTCCAGGAGGGCATTAGGGATGGAACTTTGAGAGCAAATCCTGCTACCTGAAACTCCCGCATCCGAGGAGCGTTCCTTTCCTCTTGCCTCCTCCTCATCTTGCGCTCTTGCTGAGCACCACAGCATTTTCACTCTTCCCCTGCATGCCTCCTCCTGCCCCATTCAAGCGTCCTCTACCCAACCCCTAAGTGAGCCTTGGGACAGCTTTGCACAAAACCAGCATAAAGCCCTTTGCTTCCCAAGACCTTGCTCTGATTTTCAGTGCCTCCGCCTACAGGCTTCTCTTTAGTTCTGCTGGAGGCCTCAAGCACCTCCCTCTGCTCCCACCACGGAAAAATGAGGAGCAGAACCTGTACAGCTGTGTGACCTTCTCCTGTGGTTCCTGCTGT
Source organism: Anthoscopus minutus (assembly GCA_013399455.1). Classification (NCBI taxonomy): domain Eukaryota; kingdom Metazoa; phylum Chordata; class Aves; order Passeriformes; family Paridae; genus Anthoscopus; species Anthoscopus minutus. The sequence goes on along the minus strand of VWYI01042535.1, from coordinate 691,907 downwards.
TCACATTTTCCCACACAAATGAGATATCCATACCCTGAAACAGCCACAGCAGCCCTCAAAGCCAGGCCAAGAGCGGCATCAGAGCACCTCAAAACCTTTTCCTTTCTCCATTCTCACTAGCAGGACACAAGCTTGTGTCTCCTGACCTCTGTCTGAACTTAGGTGCTTCAAAAGGTTTGACAACAAGCCTTTTGTGCACACAAAGGTGCAGTGTAAGGCAACCTGGAAGCCAAATTAATCCTCATTATCGTAATTGAGAAAATTATAAAGGAAATGATGAGTGTCTTGAAAGATAAGTAACAATGAGGCTTGATGTGAGTACCTGGCCTCTTGTCAGATTTCTGCTGCAGCTTCACCTTTCTGTCTTTTGTCTCTTGTGACAGCACTACTACAGATTGTCAGGCAATCTGAATTTACAAGCTGAAGACAGGCTCACATCAGAGCTTGGAGGAATTCTGCATCCATAGCTGCAGGAGCGCGACAGCCACTGGAGCCTCGCCCCAGCTGACGTCTCCTGCACACACAGGTGATTCTCACCAAACACTGCTGCAAGATCCCAGAAGCAGTTCAAAAACTGATCCAGTTCTGACTGCAGGCAGGGATCCAAGCTTCTTAGAGAGCTGCCTCGTTCACCTCCTGCTTTTCCAGGGCATGGAATCTATCGAGTTTCTGCCCCTGTGCTCTCAGCCCCGGAGAGCCAGGAAATTACCCGGCCAGAGCTGGGGTAAAGGAGTACAGGAAGAGACTCTGTGCTTCAGATAAAAGCAGAACAGCACACGAGGCCATGCTCCCCATCTCAGTGACCAGCCTCAGAACCTCCCCAGAAGGGTTACAGCTCACAGGAGTTATTGTTCTGCAGCCTCCCACTGCACAGGAGAACAACTCCTTAGCCAAGGCATAAACCCCATGAATCCTCACAGCCAAAGATCCCAAACCTACATTGACACCAGGGTGGACAGACCTACCATCCCTCTGGAGTCCCTGGAGCCCAAAAGGATCACATACAGCCCACCTTCAGGAGCAAGGACTATGAGATCATCCAAAAGGCCCTGAGCGCCTGTAATTTGCATGGGCTGGAGGGGGGGTGACAAGTTTTATGCACTTATAAACAATTGAATTAACATAAATCCAATAGGTTTTCGTCCTTCCACGTTTACCTGGTAATATGTCAACTCTCCTTACTACTAAAATAATACTCCTCCAGTTGCATCTCTTGCTGCAGCCACTGGTCTCTAATAAAGAGCTTTGGCAGGGTATAATGAGTAACAAATCTGGTCAAAAGGTTTCATAAAGGGAGTGTAAAAATGAGGCTGCGAAAATGTAGGGTATCCAAACAGTCAGTATCTGCAGCAAAAAAACAAGATTCTCACAAACTAACATTTAAAAATCTAAGTATCTACAAAACTCTACACTGCTGCAGCAGAGTTTTCTCTTCACAAGCCTCTATTTTTGCTCCTACGAGAGGAAAGAGTTTCCTCAGTTACTGTTCTAGGATGAATCAGCCCCAATACTCTCTTGTTCCTTTGCAAGCCCAGAGATCAAAGCGCACAAAGCACCAACAAAAAACCCAGGGCTGACGCTCGTGGTGAATTTGAGGGACATTGGGGAGCGAGCGAGAGAGTGAGGCAAGAACTGAAGCGCTTTGTTTAGGGAGAGATGATTTCACTTCTTCACAGCAGGCTCCCTTTGAAGCGAGGACTAACAGAAGGGGGATGTTTTCCTTGTGCTTCTCACTGACACCCCACAGCCCTACTTGTTTCCTGCTTCTGCTTTCTCCCTGTCAATCCTCCCTCCAGCTCGGCCAGCGGGCACGCTACAGTCTGTGGGATTTGGGTTTTCTGGAGCCTTCACATCCCCCAGCTGGTTGCAGGTTAGTGCAACACAAGTTAGTTATTTCCCTTAGACTCCTTCCAGTATTCAAACTGGATTCTTAGGAAGTCTGTCACCACCTTGCTTGTAGTCCCAATGCCTCCCTCCTCATCTTTCTGAGACTGCTGATTTCCCTCCAAAAAAAGCAAAATGTTTTCCTGCTCTCCTTCCAGCTGGCTCTGATTTCCTCCTTCTTCACCTCTACGCAAAAGTAACCCCCACCACCTTCCCTATCACTGACATTCCTACAAAGCTGCTTTCATTGTAAAGTAGAATGGCAACTCATGGACTTCCAGAGTTACTTGACTTCCACACCCTCTTTAGCCCTCTCTTAGCAAATAAAGGAAGAAAATGGTGCCTTTCCTACACAGAAATTATCTGTTACAGATTGTTCTAAGACAAAAGAAGCTGCTGGAGAGACAAAACCATCTCTGAAGTGCTTGTGAATGCTAACAAAGGAAACCCGTGGCATTTCTGCCTCTCAGCTCCACCATTTGCTAAGCAATCACCCGCTCATATTGTTTAAACACATCACCCCTCTTACGGGCTCTCCAGAAAAGTATTTCCTGATGCAAGTTTTGTGCTGTGCTCTAAGGTGAGACCCGAGGTTTACAACAGAGCATGACCTAAAATCAGCACTGAAAGCACCACACACTTTGTAGGCACCTCAATGTGCAAGAAGTCTCTGGTCTTACAGTAAATGCAGGAAGCAGGTCAGCGTGGTTGGTTTAAAAGGATATGCAACACTGACCAGGATTTTTGGCTTGTTTTGCTTGTTGGAATGTTCTCCTTGTCTCTCTTTTCCAAGACCTGAAAGGAAATCTGTCACTCAAACAAGCAAAGCACATCCCTGGTGAAGTGCAACTGTGTTTGCATGGATCTGCCTGCATCCTGCGTGAGAGCTTCCCTAAGCAGTGTGAGGTGGGAGAGCCAGCTGGATGGTGCCTGGCACAAAGGAGCCCAGAGCAAAGCAAGGAAAGGATTCTTCCTCCTCTGGCAGCTCAGCTGCTGGTTCTGGAGGAGGCTGCACGCCAGTGAGGAAGTGTAGCTAAGCCCTGCTTGCTCTGCTCAGCGCAACTCCAGCTCTCTGTGATGATATCAGTGTCTCTCTAAAAGGACAGCAACAGCTCGTTAATTTTACAAGGAACTGAGTATATTTCTTGTTGTCAGAGTGTCCCTTCTGGAATTTTAAGAGCAAGGCAGCAAAGCTTGTTACAGGCACCCTCCCAAGCGAGCTCTTCTAGTTTAGCTTTGAACGTTTTCCCAACTGCACACAGCCTAAGAAAGCGAGGGCCTGCAGAACACATGGATTGGGAGTTCCCTTGCAGCTGGAAGATGCAGCTGGAGTTAAGACCAGAGTACAAGGGGTTCTGAAACCAGTTGGTGTTCACAGTTTTCCATACCAGTCCCTCTGCACTTGTCTAATTGCCATTCCACGCAGTCAGGAAAAGATTAACAGGGAAGCTTCCAGATCAACATGGACATCTCAAAGCAGGAAAACAAGGGCAGCGGTTTATGAGCAGGACAAGGCTTTTAGCAGTGGTGGGGATTTTTAGACTGGTGATTGCAAAGTTTCCTCAAGCTGAAGCTGAGCTGGACAAGAGGGAGAGGGAAATCACAGAGTGTTTTTGAGCTGGGAAAACAAAACCCACAGAAGCTGTGAAATCCAATAGGGGATGGCTGGAATCTCAAGCACATTGCTGTACATACACTTGGACTATAAAATAAAATTAATCAATTGAGCACTCTCAGGGAAAAAGTGGCAGAAATTCTGTGTGCCCAAAACAGAGCTCAGAGACTCACTGATTTTCTGAAAGTTCAGGATATTCTGTCTTTCTTCTGCTTAAATGTGAAATGCTTCTTTGATTAATTGCTGAAAACAAGACCATGTTGTTTTTTTCTATTAACAAGGCAAATGTTCCAATTCATATTCAGGTAACATGCACAATAACACCATTAATTCCCAGGCAATGGTTTGGAGTGACAGTTGGTTTTCTCCAGCCCCTGTGAAAGATTTTCCCCTCCAGGTCCATAAAGTGTGGCAGGTGACTATAATGCACAGTAGGCCCTATATATAAGCTGTAACACAATTCTGCCTGCAGGGTCGGGAATTGAAGATAAATGGGAAGATAATTGTAAAAATATATTGCTTTGGGAGGCAAAGGAAAAAGTTTTGTTAGATTCTGATGCAAATCATATCTTATGAGCATGTCAGGAGTTTTAACGACCTATTTTATGGGACAGCTGCTCTTTAACCAATAATTAATAACATGCAAGGGCAAATTCAGCGTTTCAATCAGTGCTGAATGAGAAGAATGAGTGAAGCTTAACAACCTGGATGTGGAGCTCTTTAGAACTGGTGACAAACATCCTTTGCTTAAACACCAGACATAAATTTAGGACAAACACACTTCAGACTGCTGATCCAGGGCCAAAGCACAACTTTGTTTGTCAAAGCAGAAAGCCTCAATTATGTTCCTTTGCAAGGGTTTCCACAGCTTCTGTGGGATAAGGAAATATCTGGACACTGAGGGTTCCCATGCCACAAGCAATGCCCCCCACCCTGCCTGAGGAAACCCACTTCTTCCAGCTCCTGCCCAGCACTGTGACATGTCCCTGTTGGCTGGGATTTGGGAGCAGGATAATTGGTCCATGACACCAAACCAAGGGATAATTGAAGTGGTAGAACAAACCCCCCTCAGAAAGAGTCCCTGATTGATGATAAATGGTACTAATGTTTTCCCAATGAAATTTACAGTGGAAGGCCACTATGGGGAAGTAAGGTGGAAGAAATAAAGTGAACAGATGTGCCAGGACATTAGTAAATGCACCATTGTAAATTGTACAGGTCAGAGACATGTCTTTACACTGAAATGATTAATTATTTCCAGGTTGTAGTTACCTAGCTGTAGGAAACCTTGATTCCCCAACTTGAATGCCTAAGGAGCTCTACAGTACTTTTAGGGTATTTTCCTACTCCTCACACACTTTCTTTCCCCACTCTTTTAGTCTCTGCAGACAAAACAATTGCTGTTGTTTAAAAGGAAGATGAAGAAATGGTTTATAAAATTAAGCTGTGGAGAGCAAAGAAACAAGTCTTTCATTAAAAAAAAAACAAAACCAACATCCAGGACATAGATGTAAGCAAAAAGAAGGCTCAGTGAAGGGAAATCATATTAAGCTGAGAACAATAGCCTCTCAATGGATAGATTTATTACTCCTAATGCATTTTTTCCCTTTTCTTAGGATTCCTTATCTCATTTGGAACTGTTCAGCCTGGATTAAGCCTCACACATCGTAGCTTTTTTTGATAAAGAGAAAAAAATGGCTCGATAAAGCTCAGAAACTGTTGGAGCAGTTCCCAGGGTATGTTTATACGTGTCTGTGTGATGGATTAAAAGCGATTTTTCTTTTTAAACAGATAAATGCAATCAGTGGTTTCAGATGACAGGCTTAAGTGCAGGCACTGAGCACCCACACAGCATAACCCCTTATCCAGAAATCCTATTACCTCCCAAAAATGCACATAGCAATGCTTGCTGCGCCAGCTTTTCTTTAGGGCCCCAGAAACCGCTTCTTTGGATCGCAAACTTTAACTTCACTCCTTTTCCTGAAAGCCTGAGCAGGACCCAAGCAGCTTTCCTGGCAGTGTGAGGCAGCAGTTTAACGGCACAGCATTACTGTGTCCCCAGCAGCTCCCATTACTCACCCACACAATACCCCACCAGGTTGAGGTACTGCTCCTCCTTGCAGCCTGTCCTGCACTTCCCACTATCCAGAGTGGCATGGGGGTGGCAGGTTGAGCATTCCCAATCAGAGGGGCCGTGGCATGTCTTGCAGGATGGATGGCAGGCTGAGGAAGAGAAGGAACACTCATGGTTATGCTCCCTCTCACCTCCCTTCCCAAAACACCAGCTCCCACCATCATTTACTCCTACAAAACCTGGGCACAAAATGGCCTAATGGCACCAGGGACTGCAGGGCTGCAGTTTGGAAGGCTCTCACATCCTCAGTTTGAATAAACAAGATGAGGAATGGGTTGTCAGTTTAAGAAATGTGATTTGTTGCCTGCATTAATCAAGGTATAGATCTATGCACAATATAAAAGAGAGAGAGAGAGAGAGATTTGCCCTGTTATTCCTCCCTCCAGCATATGCTTGTGCATATAAAAAACCAGAGTGGGATGCACAGGGGAGATAAATGAAACTTCTCTTGGGACTGTATGAACATCATTGTTCATATGCATGAGAGGAAAACCGAGGAATGATTTCTCCACCAAGCCCTCCCAAACTGAAATCTCTAAAGCAGGAATGCCCTGCCAGCTCATTAGCCATTTTCTGTCTGTTAAAAGCTCAACAAAGACATGGGAGAGAAAGTGGCTTAAGAGCGATCAAAAAGATTTCATGGACTGCTTCTGTATCCTTCCAGCTTTAGAGACAGATGTCAATGCTACAGATCTGAGGAAGATAAAAATACTACAGCTAACAGTCAGTAAAAAATTCTTTAAAACTACTTTCAAAGCTCTTTATGAATAAAAAGACACAGCTTGCAAGAAGCCACTTTCCTGACACTGAAATTTTGTTCCTAAGACATCTATATGAGCCTGAAACTACGTAAAGCAGCACTCAGCAGTTACCTCACCTCTAAGGTGGCAGTGCACACCTCAGAACTGATCAATCTTTACAATGGCCTGCCAAATAAATCTATCTATAGAGTCATTCCTTGGCTGAATAAATTGAATAAATGAGCAATGGACTTTAGAAAAGGTTTCTCTCTCTAAATTTTAGGCTTAGCGTAGTAAAAAAGCATTTTATTTTTCATCTTGTCCATTAAAGAGCTTTTTCCACAGCATACAAGCTGGGAACACCACCTTGAAATCGAGCACAAAATATCTTCAGGGAAACAGTCCTGAGGAGCAAAACTGAATATAATTTATGATTCCAAGTGTACATCTCCCTCCCATTAGGAGGAGATTCCATTCCCTGAAATCGGACTATCCTATTCTCCCTGGTAAACACTTAAACAGCTTCTAAAAAATCTGACGTGCTTGGAATGAGATGCAGCAGAGCAGGCTGCAGGTGCACTCACAGGAGCAGTGGTCCCCGTGGCTGAACAGCCCCTCAGGACACGTGGGGAGGCACCTTCCCTCCAGCAGCACCTGAGAAGCCAGGCAAGCCGTGCAGTCCTGGGAAGAATTCCCCGTGCAGCCTGCACAGGAGGAGTGGCACTCTGCAGGGAAGGGAAAAACAAGAACACAAAGAAAGCACAATTAATTCTGGCTTGTTTCACTCACTACTGCCTCAAAATATGGCCAGACTGCTTTCTTCCCAAGGACATAGGAAGGTATTTTTTCCTTTACAGGATCCTCTCTGCTTGTGAGAGGCAGAGATGGAGCACGAAGTAGGGAGCAGTTCCTGAAGATAAGGAGCAAGCAGAGGCAGCTGCATATTTAATATTTCTTTGCAGCCACACAGCTCATTACTGAAATGCAAAGCTTAGCTGCCCAACACCGTGGGATGCTGTTGTCCTCTCCAGAAGAGCTCTGGGGTTCTGCAAACTTACCAGCTGCTGAAATCACTTTCTGTTATCACCCTACAGTTACTCTGGGCAGGGCTTCCTAGCACTGCACAGCTATCATCAACCATTCTGGAGCAAATATCCACAGAGGTGGACTGGGCACCTGAAGCAAACACTCATCACAAGGATGATCCAGCAGAAGGAAGAGTGCTGTTGCTAAGTGCACTTCTTTCCTGGCACTGACTCTAAAGCAAACCAACTTCAATTAAGCCATCTGATTAAATAAATACATCAACTCACTAGCTAAAAGCCTCAGATTTATTAGAGCAGTGGCTGGAGGCCAAAGGTTCCACCTGTGTGGGCTGAACACAGACTTCTGGACTCCAGGGAGACAAGGCACAGGGCTGGACAGAAGGAATAAAAGGAAATGAAATAATTTATACAGCTACACTTACCTGATTGCCAGGGAGATCTTTAAGGCCCTCCCAACCCAGGCCATTCTATGACTCTACAAAACCAGTGTTTTGCCCTGCATATGAACATGCTTCTCTTCTGCACAACGTTGTGGGTTTGCTTTTTCCAAAAGGCTGAACCTCCAAACCTTGCATGAGTAGTTTATAGTGAAAGGTCAGAGTCTGACATCTTGAACGCTCACCCCTTTCTCCAATAAATCAAACTTCCACTCTAATGCCACCCCTGACACAGCAGAGCCAGTACCACAAGGGGTTGTGCTGGGGCAAAAAATTATAAAAGCAAAAAAGCCACTTCTTCCTTTTTAATATCCTATAAAGCAAAAAAAAAAAAAAAAAGAGCTTGTACTCCTTCCATTGATCTGAGAGAAAGCAATAAAATCAAAATAACTGGATTTTAAATTATGCCCACTTTTAAAAGAAAGTTTTTTTCCCCAACAGGAAGAAATAGCCATCATTAGTGTTGTTAAAATTGTTATTACTACTACTTTACTTAAGCCACCATCTCTCTGACTGGTGGGAAATCACATTACCCACTTTTCCAAACTCTAGCCTTCATGGAAATGCTTCCTAGTGGGTATTTCAGGAGCAGGAATGGCAGGTGTGCTGCAGGGCATGTAGCAGAAGAGCTTCCTCAAAAGAAAACAGTGCTGTGGGATGTCTTGACCTGCTGCAAGGGCTAAGAAGGAGAAAGCTCAGACTTTTTTTGAAAAGGATTTAAGGACTGATCTTGCTTCAAAGTAAGTCAGTGCTAAAAATCACGTACTCAGCTTCAATGCAAAGGCAGCTACGCTGAGCTGAGCTGCGCAGGCTTGAATACAGGCACTTGAAAGGGAAGTACCTGGGTCTTTTAGTCATGAGTGTTATGTAGATTACATTTTCCCTCTAAAGTACTGGGATATGCCATTTTGAAAGTTACAGAGTTTAAACACCCATGGCAGTCACGAGGCAAGCACTGGGCTCCCGACATGTACAAATCAAACACAGTACAAGCTCCCACCAAACACCCAAACCCTAGGGCTTTGAACAGCTCCTCTCACCTCTGCAGACTCCAGTGCTATCCACATGGAACTGGGGTGGGCAGAGGGGGAGGCAAAGGCCTCGGAGAGCTCCTTCCCCAGGCAGGTGAGGCTGCAGGACGTCCTCGGGCGCCCGGCACTGCAGGCAGCGCGCAGCCCCCGGGCCGGTGCAGGAGCGGCAGGATGGGTGGCAACCTGGACACAGGGGGAGAGAGCCATCAGATACACAGCTTTCCCAGGGAGAAGGACAAGGGACAGCTTTCCCAGGCACAGTGACAAGGCCCAACAGCATCTGGTCCTGCTTTCTACAACAGAACAGGGATTTTAGAAAAATACTTTGACATCATTCCCGTCACCCCCAAGGAACAGCTCTTTTCCTGAGTAAAGCTGATGAACAAACAAAAAAACTGCAGCCCTGTGCCACAGGCAGCCAATTCTCCTTTAATTTCTAGAACTGCAACAGTGAGCTCAATCTCACTAGGAGGGACAGCAAGAAATGACAGTGTGAACGGCTCACATGAAGTAGAAATTCAGCTTCCTGATTTTCGCTTTTCCCACTACTGCAAAGATGACCTCAGCCTCTGCAAATCTATTGGATGTACATGGAAATTCACACCACAAGTATGTGGCATTTCATACTAGGCAGATGTGGAATTTCATACCAGGTGTATGTGGAATTTCAACCACCCCTTAACTCATGTTGAGAAAAACCTGGAAGCAATGAACATTGATTTCAGCAGCGTACACAGAGAAGAAGAAAAAAAAAGTCCCTGATATCACTAAATCCTGGGAGTGTGAAAGTAAAAAGTGTGTGGGAAAATTCACTTTTTCTCAAAGCAGAAAACAATCACAGGGAAGGGAGGGATTAAGCATTGACTGCTTCAGCATAGGATAAAGGAAAAACAAAACCTGGTTTACAGCAGCTGGGCAACTTATTCCAAGTACAGAGCCTACATACCCTTGCAGATGTTGTGATCCTGGTAAAAACCCTCTCCACAGCTCTCCAGGCACTGGCCCTGGCGCAATACCAGAGGTAAGGAACAGGAGGTGCAGTGAGTGGCCAGAGGTCCCTCGCACATGGAGCATGAAGCGTGACAAGCTGATAAAGAAACAGAGCACACAGAGCTGCAACATCCCATTTTTACTCCTTGAGAGTGGTGCTGGTGACTGCAGCCTTCTCCAGCTGTAGAAAACTCCCAGCTGGAATGAGACTCAGCTAGGTGAACTAATGAGAGCAGAAGTGCCCATGTATTAATAAGTGCTAACAGTAATAACTGTGGCTCACACGATGTTTGGAATATGCATCTTAGCATGTTTTGCAAGGATAAGAGGTTATTTGAACTAATTCATCACAAGTGAATCGTAGGAAAACAAAAAAAAAAAATCAAATACCCTATCCCCACTCCCTTTTCTGTGCTCTTAAAATTCTCTCCCCACATCTAAGGAAGAGCAGACAACAAGAGGAGGGTGCCTTGAGAGCCTAGGAAAGGGTCATGCAAAAATAATCCCCCTCTTACCTCTGCATCTTCCAGCACCACTCGGGAAATGTCCGTCTGGGCACTGAGGGATGCACTTCCCCTCGTGGAGCAGCTTCCCTGCAGCACAGCTCACACACCTGGCCGTTTCTGGAGAACACCTCTGGCAGAACTGGCCACAAGCTGCCACAAGAACAGCTCATTAATGACATGCACTCAATGAGGGAACAACAGTAGAGCCATCAACCTCTCCCCATGTAGGGAAACCACCCTAGAAATCTTCACATGGCAGTGCACAGCAAGCAGCAATTACCACACTGGTCAGGAAGGAGGGGGGAAAAAAGGTGATCTCATAAAATGGTGATTTCTCCCCTCCCCATTTTCTTCCAAGTGGGAAAATGCAGCTAAAATCAAGCATGATAACTTTTCTTATCAATTCCTGTGGTCCATATTACCCCAGGCAATCAGCTCTTAAGTGAACTGACTTGTTGTCCAAGAGCACCATGGAACTCTGGCCTCCCTAAGGCAACATGCTGCTGGATATTTAGAAGAGTCAAGCATTTAACTTAACCAATTCCTGCTTCCTTTCACTAGACAAAGCAGATTTCCAGCTGGGCATCAAAATGCATGGTTTGTGGTTGAAGGTGAAAGGTCTCAATCTCAGAGGTTTCAAGGAACAGCTATGGAGTTTCAAGAAACCACTGGCAATACAAACCAAACCTAAGTTAAATTTCCTTTTCAAAAAGCTTCAATTATTTCCAGCTATAAGATTTCAATCCTGCACACTTACAACACAGGTTTTAATAAAACTGCCCAGGACAGACATTGAACAGAATGAAGGGAAACCTGGTCATCCAGAACAAGCACAAATAGCAACAATTCTGCCACCATGTTCCAGCTTTTAAGCTCTCTGTAGCGAGCTGTGGCCCAGACACACCTGTGTGAGCCACACACCTGAAGCCCAACAAGCCCTGACTGACCATGGATAGTCCTCCCAAGCAGCTGGAGGTGGCTGCCAACAGCAATCCAGGTTAGACTGGAACGCACGTGGCAAATGTGAGATTCCTTATTTGAGATTTTTTTTTCCCCTTTAAGCATCTGTTTGACTTATGCCTTTTAATTCCCTCTGGCCATCTCTTCTCCCTTTTTCCCAGCAAACCTTCCCAGCTCCCAGGGCACATCTGCTGTGCAGGTATTAGTTACTGTGATGCTGAATTATAATTAAATGTACAGAAACCTGCTGGCAAAGGCCATTTTTCTTTCCGCAGACAAAATGGATTTGTCAAGCCCCCAGAAACAACTCAGGTTCTCAAGCTGTTTGGTGAGGAAAAACCCCTTAAACCTTTCAGCATCTGATTAGTGTAAATGAATTAATAATCTCACAAACAAAACAGCAGCTTCCTTCACCCAGTATGAATGTACAAGGTGCAGCTGGCTTGTCAGACGTGAATCAAGTCACAGCTGCTGCGCAGCTAAATGAAATATTGATTCCTGCTTGTGCAAAGCATTTCTCTCCCAGCTATTTACCAGTGCAGATGCCATCCTTTGGGTAGAACCCCTGGTCACAGCTGGTCAGGCAGAGCCCTGCTTGGAGCACATGTGATGGGTCTTTGCAGGAGAGGCAGTGGTTCTCAGCAGCTCCCCAGCACGAGGAGCAGGACTCGTGACAGGCTGCAGGGGACAGAAGCACAGGATTAGCCAACACTGCACTTCCAGCCACCTCTTCACAACAAAAAGCCTGCAGCACCTCACTTCTTTGCAGACTTGCTCAGGCTTTGACTGCTACAGAAGGTGAAAAATAACAAACACAACCCACTGCCACTCTTAGGTCAGAATCTTTCGTCCAAGCCATCCCGGCAGGGCAACTTCCCAGCTGCATTTTGCACGTGGAATGTGAAAGCAGCACAGATCAGTGTGGCTGTTATCAGCCCAGGAAGAGTGCTGGGAATGCTGCAAAGTGCCAGGGGCTGCACAAGCACAAAGGGAAATAGGAAGAGATCCCATCTCAGATGCTCAGCCTGACTGCTGACAGTAACCCAGCTCCAGGCACATACATAGAACTGCACTGTGGGGGTGCAGTTAAGGTTGGCAAAACCAAAAAACAAGCCAGCCTGCTTCCAGGAACAACTCCTCCCGTCCTTCCATGTGCAGAAGGAACTGACTTACCAGGAATCCTCACATGCTCAGCCTGAGTAATTCCTGGGGAAAATAAGGGACACAGACTCCTATCAGATCCTGTGCTACCAGTGCTGCAGAAGCAGTGAAAATTACAGCTCTTTCAGCTGTTAAGGTTTCTTTTGTTTATCTTTTTTAATCTCAATTACACCCAAATATGTTCCAAAGATGTTCTTCAATTCATTATTTCACAATGAGGCAGGTACATGCTTGTGCTCCCACTCTGTGGCAGGTGGGGCAAAAGGGAACTTCTCAATGTTTGCCCTGCAAACATGTCCCAAGAAAAACTCATCTGTGAGTAGCATCAGCACAAGGCAGAAACCAGCAGGCACAGCAGCAGCTCATCCACAGAACTAAGGGCACATTATACACGAGTCACATGGCACAGAGGGGCTTAACAGCCCATCCCAGGGGATTTCACTGCTGCCCAAGGCAGGGAAGTGCTATCAGCTCCATCTCACAGAGGGAACTGGAACACCCGGAGTTAGCACAGGGAGTGGTCAGGGGGGAAGACATGAGACAGCTTGAGATCATACCCAGCACACAGTCCTTCGGCATTCTGGATGCTCCTTCCCCACACTTCCACCCTGGTTTATTTCCCCTTTTCTTATCTTGATTAGCTGTTTTCTCTTCCCCCTTCTCACCCTCCTGCATCTTCTTTCCCTCCATCTCATTCCCGACCTTTCCAGAATGCTGTGGCTCTTCTGGTTCCTCAACACTTCAATGTGAGGGGTGTCTCAAAAGGACCCTGGGCATCCTGTACTGGACAGATCTTCCTCTCACAGTCCAACAGAACCAACACCAACCATCCCATCCCAAGGCAGAGCGTGTGCAGTTTCCTGCCTCAGCCAGTAATTTCCTCCCTTGCTGATAAAAAGCCCTGCATCTCATTCCAGCTTGGAAGATTCTCAGCGTGTGTCTACACTCGAAAGTTAACTGCTAGAAAGTTAAGAGTATGAGTCCATGCTGTAAATGTCTAAGCAGTGAAATGTCCTCACTTCACCTTCCAGACCTGCCTGTTTTGCACCTCTCTGAGCTCACTCTAACTTTCAACACGTATTTGAGAGAGTGGGTGCCAGGACTCAGATCCCTTAATTGCACTTCCCACTGCACAAGCTGGGATCCCTGCCTGCTAACCTGACTCAGTATGTCAGCACATCTGAACATTCCCAACCATTTGCAAAGTTCCCAATTCTTCCCTAGAGGTGCTGCTCCTTTCCAAGAGACACTTTTACCTGCTGGCAGCCTGACTCGGTTTTTAAACAGTTACCAGATGGCTCTTGCTGGCCCTTGGCAAAGCCCTGTGTGGGGAGTGAGGCACAGGTTGCCCAGAGAAGCTGTGGCTGCCCCTGGACTGCTGGAAGTGTTTAAGGCCAGGTTGGATGGAGCTCTGAGCAACCTGGGATAGTGGAAAGTGTCCACAGCAGAGGGGTTGGAACACGATAATCTTTACAGGCTCTTCCAATCCCTAAACCATTCTGTGATTCTCTGATTCCGTGATTACCCACCCTGATTCTAGAATCCCTGCCTCTTTCAGCACTGGATCACTGCCAGGCTCAACAGCTGCTCCTCACCCAAACAGCCAGGCACCAACTCCACCAAAAGAACAAGGGAAAAATTGAAGCATTCAAGGAGCCACTGTCAGCTCAAACATCTTTGCCTGCAGCAATGAAGTGGCTGGGTGAAAATAAATCAACAGAAGTGACTGCACGGCCAAGAAGCTGTTTCCAGCTCCCTGGTTACTTCCAGTTTGGATTTGTAGGGGCTGTTTTGCAGCTCACCAAACTGTCTCTCCTGAAAACAGGCGAAACCCTCCCAGGTCTGACCACAGCAGGAGGGCAATGCCAGTGGTATCCCAGTAAGAGCACAGAAGGCACTGCTGGGCTTTGGGGTCCTACCCATCTGTGCCACCTCTCCCCTGCACTCCCCCTGGGAGCTGGGCAAGCACAGCTCAGCCACACTCAGCCCTGGATCCTGGAGGATCCTCCACAGCCAGGGACAGCAGGGAAAAGCAACATGTAGGGAGCGGAAATCCTTTTGCTCCAGAGTGAGCAGGGTCTGTTAGTGTCAAGTTACACACTTCAACATTTGCATTTTGGGAGATGAAAGCAGAAACACTCCAGCTCTGCTTTGGCTTTTGAATAATCCTGAAAACATAAATAATTAAGTTAGAAAAAGGCAGTGAGAGCATTGAACACCGCAAGTCCTTTGAGCCCTTCCATTCTACCACGCCGACAGTTTATTTTTGCTTCCCTTTGCTTTGCCTTTTGTGGGAGAGTTCTGTTCTTGCCAAGGGAGCACCCACTACTCTGCCTGACACAAACTCAACCATGATCTTTGAATCCATGGCTACATAATTGAACTTATTACCTTTTATTCTCAATTTTACTTTCTCTTAATGGTTTTAATTCTTCACAGAACGAAGTAGAGGGATGGGGGCAGGAAACAACCCCGGTGTAGGATTAAAATAGGGCAGAGATCGAACAACTGCAATCAAAAATTCAAAAGACACTCGATTAGACCAGCTGTTATAAAATATGAACAAAAGGAAAGGCTAATTCACTGTGTTTTTCTACAACGCAGACAACAGCCTTTCAATGAGAGGATAGAGCAAGAAAGCTGGTGTTACGTCTCTTTCAAGTCCAGAGCGAATTCCTCAAGAGGGAGTTCACTGAAACTACAGCAATTAACACAGTCTAGTTCATCCTTTCTGTGATTTTGGACCATGCTTATTGTGGATGTTAAAACCATTATGAGGAAAATCTTTGGGAGCAGTCTGAGGCCCGTCTCGACAATCTGATTAGAGATTTGCAGGAATAAAGAGGATACAAGGAAAGAGTGAAGGGCTGTGAATTACAGACCACATCTGAAATGTAAGACTTTCTCCACTGGTTTGACTTTATGCAGAAAATGCAGCCAGGCAGAACTAAAGCAAATTGGTTTAATTCCCTTGAGGAAAAAGGAACAAATTTTCCCAGCAACATTCAGCTACAAGCATGCGTGACTGCAAATTTGGATGGAGCGTACGATCAGTAATCTACAAACCAGCAATAAAATGAAACATTAGCCTTTCCCTACCCCTCCAGCAGCACATGGGCACTGCCAATTAAAACACCACGAGCAGGTGGAAAGGAAATGATAAAGTAAAACCCAATGGAGTAGAAGATTATTTGATACTTAAGCCTATAAATTCTTTTTTGGACTGGGTCTCTCTTGTCTATTTATACATCCACAGTGGTGCCCTGGGCTGTAGCGGCTGCTGGAGGACAGAGTTTTTTCAGACTTTTAAAACCTGAAACAAGTGGTCAGCTCTTCAAGTGAAACTGCTTCAGAAAAGGAAGCTGGACTTAGCATCTTAAAGTGCTTTGCCCTGACATGTGCCAAAAGCCCCCAGCCTGTATTAAATTCTGAGCAGGAGGGTTAGTTCCAAAGAAATTAAAGCAATGGCTCAGAAGTTAAGAGGTTGCTGTACTCCTCTGCTGAATCATAGCTGCAGAAATAATTAGAAGCCTTCTAAAAAGGCCAACATCAAGACGAGAAAAGTGTTAATTTCAGAGAAAACAATTAAACTGCCATGATGAAAAAAGCAGCTGCTTTACAGTTTGGGAAGAGTTTAAAGTTATTTCAAAGGAGTAGGGGAAGCTCATAAAAGCCCTGTCACAGTTCCATCAAAGAGAAAGCTAACTTACGAATCTTCCTCTCGGTCTTTCCAACTGCTAAGATAAAGGATTTAGACACATCTCAGTGTTTTATAGAATTACCAATTTACTTTGTAAAAATGCTTCCTGAGAGCAGTGAGCTCAATGCACTTCCAGGAAGGGTGCATGGATCCAGGAAGTATGGATCAACTGAATGATGAAACAAAGCAGGAAACTTCCCCACAAAGTATTTCCAGAGTCCTATCAATCCTCCACTCCTCCAGGCAATTTTCTATATACCTCAAAGTACCATATCCTGAAAGGTCTGGCAGAAGCAGGCACAGGCAGTCTGCACTGAAGTCAAAGAAACACACAACAGAATTGATCCACTGAGGAATTGTCATGAGTATTCCCCCACGTAGCAATTAATTTTACCCTGTATGACTTGGTTCCTCTGTTCACTCACTCCTACCTTTGCCCTAGGGTGAACATTAACACCTATGGCAACAGCAGATGCTTCAAGAGAGAGGGTTCTCACAGGCCAGGTACAGCTTTTGCCTGCCCTTTGCCACCACAAGAGCACTGCAGCCCCTTTTGCTTCGAGGTACCTGTGCAGAGTTGCTGATCCTGGACATAGCCCTTCCCACAGGAACTCACACACTGCCCATCCTTCAGCAGCAGCGGTGTCTGGCACGAGGAGCACTCAAACCCGTTGGTGCAGGCTGAGCAGGTTTCATTGCAGGCTTCCAGGGGAAAGAAGAGAGAAGAAAAATCAATCCCAAATCCCTGATGCAGAAAGAAACCCCCCGCTCTGACAAAATGAGATGATTTTGCCTCATTTTGGCTAAAGAGTTCATGAATTTGCATCTGCTTCCATCTGAAACCTCACAACACAGCACGTGCCTGGATGCCTTTCCAACCAAAGCCTGGCAATCTCTTTAGGATAAACCCACTGGATCTCACAGCCAAAAGTGGAGCATGCAGCAGAGAAGGGGGCTGTAACCCCTTGCAGAAATTACCCAAGCAGGCCCCCTCGTGCTGGTAGAAGCCCTGTTCACACATCTCCACGCAGTGCCCGTCCTGCAGCCGCTTCCTGGGGTCCCGGCAGGAGTCACAGTGATCAGAGGCCTGGGAGCAGCTCACACAGTCTGGGTGGCATTCACCTGGCACAGGGGGAACACACAGGGGGAAAACAGAAGCAGTGTTGGCAGCCAGGAAGGAGCAAAGCAACGCAACTCCGAAATCAAAGTGAAATTGTTTCCCTGGGTGGTACAAGGTGTGTTAGCTTTGGAGTGGGTTTTTATATACTAGATTAAATCTAAGGGGCTAAATGTTTTGTTGCTCTATTTAGTATGTGAGAAGTCATTATAGAGACTCAGATTTTCTGGGCAATTGATTGAAAGGGTATTCACTGTCCACATGGTTTCTCAGCAGCAAAAATTGTAAGTCACCAGGAATTAATGACCTGAAACAACCTGAATTTGAGATTCCTAAAGCCAAACCCTGTAGCAAGCCAAGACTGTGTCCATGCCAGGTCAGAGTACAGGTGGCAGACTGCTCCCCCTTCAGAAAAACCTTGGTGCCACAGCACCACTGAAATACTTCCTGGCCACAGGTACTTGGAGAGATACAGAAGAGAAGGATTTTTCTCTAGCTACAAAAAAAAAATAACCCCTCTGCTCCCAGCCAAGAGTTCTCAGCAAGGCTCCAAGCCAAAAGCTCTCAGTGAGCGGGAATATTTGCTGGTTTTAATATAAATACAGCAGTGCCCAGGGCTTTTTGCTTTCCCCTGGCTGAAAAGGAGTGGGTTCTCTCTGCCAACTTCCCCCAGCACATCTCTGAGAAGCAGCAATCAATTTTTGCTGGCTTTATGGAAGCAGATGCAGCAGGGGCTGGTGTTCTGGGCTCACAGATCGAACTGCTTCAGGCTGCATTTTGCATTTGTTCTCATCCCTCACTACTGCAAGACAGAAAAACACAGGGGGAAAACAGGAGGCCTGGGTAAGAGAAATTGCCAGTTAGCTTTCAGGACACAAAAAATACAGGCTTGGCTCTGTATATCCAATACCACGACTCCAAAGCCTGGGTTTTCCAAAATACTACCATGATGGAAGCTAAATGGCCACTTTTTCAAGGATAGCCAGCAGATAGAGGCACTTCTTGATAAGGAGAAGGGAGAGGTGCTGAGAACATTGCTTCCCCAGCAGCCTCTGCAGATGCTGTTCGCTCTCAAAAATCCAAGACAATTCCATGAGAACTGTCCAAACCCAGTTTGTCCTCAGTTTTCTATCTGTAAGTGCTTTGCACTTCCACTGGCATGCAGCAAGTAACAAGCTTTAAAACAAGGAGATGCCAAATGTGCCCGAGCATAATTAAACCGTGAAGCTATTTTCTTTTCTTACTGAGATAAAGCATTAACTGGAGCACCCTGATAAAACCAAAGTTATATGAATGCAATAAGAAGAGCTACCAAAAAACATGAGCAAGCCACAGCTAAAGCCTCCCAACCATGAAATGTAAATCCAGGGGAATGACAACATCCTGGAGACAAAGGAATTTATAGGCAAAATTACCATATAAGCCAAGGCTATGCTAGTCTTTCTAAACAATTATTAACTGGCAGCCATTCAGCCTCAGGTGAGATTGTGGCACAAGAGTGTATGCACATTCTTTCCTCTTCCCACTCCCTACAAATATTCAGGAGCCCATCGACTCCAAAACTCACGCTAGGATTCAGATGGAGCAGTGGAAGAAAAAAGAAAAAGATGAAACACTTCCAAAACACCAACCCAGAGGAGAAGTTCTTATGCCAAAAGAAAGCTGCCATTTAAACCAGGGGAAGTCACTGGGAGCCTCAAACTTACCTAAGACCTAAGATGTAGGGAAACAAGTTAATTAGCAACTGAAAACTGGAGACAAGATAAGATTCCATGCGGGGATCAGAGTGCTGCTGGGAAAGTGAAGGCTGCAGGGATTCCAGAACAAAGCAGGGATCTCCCTGGCTCTGTACCTGGCTGGCAGCGTGGACAGCAGTCTCCCTTGGCCTCCAGAGGCCGGCTGCCCCGCGGGCAGGGCGGGCAGGAGCGCTGGAAGCAGGTCACCGCAGCATCCCGGCACTGGCACTCGCGGCACGGCCCTTCCGCCCAGGTGTCTCCGTTCTGCAGGAGAAACACGGCTTCAGGAGCCTCGGAGAGCCTCGGCACCGAGTGCATTTAGCAGGCACGGGGATCTCCGGGTGAAATGGCACAGGGATGAAGGGGTCCACAGCAAAGAGACAAGCAGGCATTTCAGATGCTCACAAAGCTGTTCTGCCAGCTCCTCTCTCAGAAAGGACAGAGCACCAGCTGGAAAAAAACCTCACACCTTAGTGTTTTACCTCACCTAGGGCAGAGAAATCTGAGCAAAGAAAGGCTCAGCATCTAAAAAAAATTAAGTTTCCCATTTCCCACATCTGTTGGCAAAGAGCAGCCATCAGCCCCGGTGCTCATCTGTGAGGGCAAGGAAAAGTCCAGTACTGGTATATATGAACTGAGATAATCAACATTTCCCTTCTCTCCAGAGGGAAGTTCCTTGGAAGTATTAATAGTGGGCTCCTGTTGTAATTAGGATTAAAATCAGTGGGTTACATTGGCAGAAAGCTACACACTTCCCCAGCCCTGTAGCTTCTACTTGATAGGATTAAAACCAACTATCTCTATGAAATGTGCAGGAAACCACTGCGTAGGGATATTAAATATTAAAGGGAAATGATTGATTGAACTGCACAAAGGAGACCAAGGAAAACCGAAATTCTGCAGCAGATGCACACAAGTGTTTCTGCAAACGGCCAAAGCAATCTACAGACAATATCAATGGATTATTTTTCTGCAACACTTGCAAATAATACCCTTCTCAAAACTAGAGAGGGAGAGCCAATCCCTCCAAACCTCTGTGAGCAGAACTCACTATTCCCTGCTGCAAAGTACCAGGATACTCACAGCTTTGGTATGTCCTTTGTAAACACAGAAACTATGGCTGGAGATACATTCAGGACAGCACTTCCCCTCTAAGTGAATTAATTCTTCACCCTGTGGAGAACAGAAAGGTTGCAGCAATTCCAAAGGAATCAACATCACCAAAACCGCTGTGGAATGCCCAGGCAGAACAGCTCTTGCCCTGGAATGCAATCTCCAATATCTAATTTCACCTTATCTTCTCCCTATCCCACTTCATCTCTGTAGGTATAGTTTGAAAAACGTGCTTAGCCAATATTGCAGCTGCAGAACAAACCTCAGAAAAGGCCTCGGAATTCAGCGATAAGGCCATTACTTCATCCCTAAATCCCGCAGAGAAATACTCCCCCTTTTTTTCCGTGGATCACTAGGATTTCACCGGACCAACCTCAAGATTTCAGTGCATAGAGGCTTACCTTCATTTTGAATGTTCTACTTTTACTTCCCCAAGAGAATTTCAAAGCACATGCTCTATTTATCCCAGATGGAAAAAGCCTGTTCTTTGTCACAACTGTACAGCTCCACAGATTCCACTTAAATAACTTCAGTTTGAACATAAGAATTTAGCAGCAGGAGAAAGGAATAAAGTGCCCCAATTCACCACAACTCTTTGTGCCCAAGTGGAAGCTGAATACTCAGAAAAGAGAGACTTTTTTCCTATGGAACCAGGACACAGCTCACAAGAAACTGCTTCAGTCTCCCAGATTACCACATACTTTTTCTGATTTGCGCCAATAGGGTGTCTGTTCCAGGATACTTTTCCCTGTGCCACACTGGCACACTCAGTTTTGGTACAGGAACTATCAAAGACACAGACAAGGTAACAGTAGCACTGGTCATTGCTAGGTTCACCTAAGCCAGGCCACTCTGGAATTCCTGGTGCATTCCTGAGCAGGGGAACAGAGGAGGAACCATCTGGTTTCTTAGCCACCGAGGACCACACACGGCCTAAACCTCTCCCTGCTACTTCTACACATTTCTGCTCCTCAATTACTCCAAAATGCCTCTGGCAGGGTTTGGATCTCATGTCACTACCGTGTACTGTAAACTCTCCCAATCCCCACCCCACATTCATAAACACAGGCTATAGGAAAACTGGGAGCAGCTATCCATAGAACACAGCTTCCCTAGCCCAAAAAAATGCAGCTATGTTGCGCTGCCAAGGCTCAGAAAAGGGAGAGGCTGTGAGAGATAACTTGTGGCTTTTCTACATGGAGATTGATCATATTCCAGGTTGAGAACATGCTCAGAGACTGCTGAAAGTGGCTTTTTGGAGGATTAGGTCAGAATCACTGTGGACACTTTGCTGGACAAGTTTGTTTGAAAGGGTTTGGAGCTAAAGCTCTTGCAGTTCCTATCTGTGGCCTTATTACACTTCCAGCAGGATGATGTGACCAGGAAATTAATGGTGCCTTATGAAGACAGAAATCCAAGTGCTCCTGGCTTCACATTGGATCTGATTTTATTGAGGCAGGTGCAGAAATAAACACACCTGCAACTTCGGAAGGAAAATACAATTTCTTTTTGAAAACATGGCATTTGTTTTTTGTGATGAATTAACA
Source organism: Anthoscopus minutus (assembly GCA_013399455.1). Lineage (NCBI taxonomy): Eukaryota > Metazoa > Chordata > Aves > Passeriformes > Paridae > Anthoscopus > Anthoscopus minutus. The sequence continues at coordinate 670,190 of VWYI01042535.1, read as the reverse complement.
CACACTTTGCACTATTGAGGCAAACTAGGACTGTGCGTGACTTGAGGAGTCTTGAACCCTACACGTTAACATCTCCAGCTCTTGTTCTGGAAAACACCCCTGGCTTTTCTGAATAATGGCATTTTTTTGTCAGTACCGAGGATGCGAGCATGAATATGAACTAATCCTCCCCACTGAGTCATGACAGCACGCCACCATCATTAGTGTAAATGATCCCATTTACAATCAGGAGCACGCAGGCAGCTCGCTCAAACAGCTCCAAGTGCACAAGATTTTCTGGCAACCAGGACTTCTCATCCAGCAAAACCTCTCTGCGCAGTTTCAGGTCGGGTGAACAGCAGCAGCATCACAGCAGGGGTGACTTTAGGTGCCACGGCACAGTCACAGGTGAACATACACTTTTCATACCTTGATGCACACCTTTTTGTACCATTTGGGAGCCCATGTGTGGATTTTCACTCCTTTGAACACTCATTAAAACGAGCTAATCCCGTGAAACCGTTATGGCCGGACCTCAGACACACCACGAGGGTGCTGCTGCTCAAGATTTAGCACACACAGGCAGGGTCAGCAGAAAAGCATCACCACTGAGACAGAAAAACCACGAGGCCACAGTTCTTTCTCTTTTCTTCACTGACACTGTGGAACAGTAGGTATAAAACAAGTAAGAGCCCACCAACTGAAACAGATCATAGAATCACAGAAAGGTTTGGGTTGGAAGGGAAAAGTGGCCCTGGATACTTCCAGGGATCCAGGGGCAGTCACAGCTGTTGTGGGCAACCTGTGCCAGGGCCTCGCCACCCTCACAGGGAAGAATTTGTTCCCAACATCCAATTCAAACCTACTTTCTGTCAGTGTGAAGCCATTTTTTCTCTTATCATGTCACTCCAGACCCTTTAAAAAGTCTCTCCATCTTTCTTGGAGCCCCTCAGGTACTGGAAGGCCACAATCAGGTCACCCCAAAGCCTTCTCTTCTCCAGCCTGAGCAATCCCAATCCTCTCAGCCCATGCAGTGACAAACAAGGCAGAAGTCTTATCCTGCTGCAAAAAAAGCCAATTCAAAGCACTTTTGTAGGTGTGTGGGTGAAGCATTCGACCCTGTCTAATGCATTTTGCACATCCACTGCAGAGCAAATTTAACAGAACCTGGCAGGGAGGGTATTCATTTTGGAGCAAACAGCACTGGGAACAAAATACCTTGCCAGCTTCACTTCCATGCTATGAGTGGCAGGGAAAAAATGAAGAAAAGTAGAACACTGACTTCCATATCCAGCCACCTTACTGAAGGTCACTGTAGCACACAAAATGAGGACAAAAGGAACATTTCTTAGGCTTTTAAGCATCTCTAACCTGCACACTTTCCCCATGTTCAGCTCCTGGTAAATCCAGTGATCACCACTGAATCCTCTGTGTGTCTGAGCCTCCACTACAGCAGGCAGACACAGCATGGGAGAGAATCCAAGTTAAATCAGTCACTGATTTGCACTGGTTTGCTTCACCATGGAAGCCCACTGTGCAAACTCGCACGGGAAATTCCAGGTTTGCTCTCCTTCCCTGGGAAATGCTTTTAAGGAGATTGCACAAAGCAAGGGTGTCTCAAGCCGAGAAAAAAGAAGGGAGGGAAAAAATAAAAATCCCAAGACCTGACAGGTCCACCTTGGTAGAAGAAAGCTTTTCTCACCTTGGCACACTCCACTTTGGCACACTCAGCTACGTGGCAGGTGACTTGCCCCTCCTGGCACACGCAGAAGTCACAGCGGGTGCTGTTCCACATCTCTCTGTGGTACCTGACGGTGCCACCGTGCAAGCAGCTCCCTTTGGAGGGGACACACTCCTCACAGCACTTGCCGGGCTGCTTCACCTTGTTCTGCCCCTAAAAACACCAGCCAGCAGTGAGCAGGGTTGTTTGAAGCCCTTGGCACGCAGAAAGTGCAGCTGGGGCAGCAGAGGCAGGTGGGTTTTCAGTACCTTCTCACAGGTGACAGAGCCACAGGTCTCCCTCAGACACTTGACTTCCCCTCTCTGACACACACATGCAGTGCAGGCATTTTTTTTCCACTGTTCCCCGTGCTGTTGAAAAAGAACATGGGTACAGTTATTAAACACTCTCGGAAAACAATCAAATTCCTTCCAGAAACCTGAGCTGCTTATGGAATATGTTGGCTCCTTCTGCATGTCTGTATCAGATAACGAACTTTTCTTAAAAAATGCTGATCTCTACATGCTCAGCAAACTGGAAGAGGGACTGAGGTCTAGATGACACTGTGGGTGTGTATCTCATTAAACTGCAAACTAGTGGCATTGGGGAGGCCTGGACTACGATTATTAGCCAAAAAAACTCATGGACAACAAATCCCACGTATACATACATTCACTGAGTAATGCATTCAGTTAATTCCAGATGACACAAAGAAAGCTCTAAATACTTTGACCACTAGTGCTTTCTTCCTTTCCTCCTTCAAGGCAAGTGTGAAAAGAAAGTGCCTCATCTGCTTTGCCCAGCAAACTTGCTTTCTGCTGGCCAGCAAATTCTTATCTAGGCCTGATTTCTTTCAACTCTCCTGCCTTTCCAGGAGGGAAAAAAAGCAGTGTTTGTACTAAGCTCTCAGTGCTGGCACAAAGTCAGAGGCTGGGGAGAAGGGAAAGAGAGATGTGCCAAAAATGGTGAGTGGTTTTGGTGTGGTTTGTCATAAGTCACCTGGAACGTTCTTCCCGATACCGAGCAGGGCTTTGGGACACATTCTGGGCAGCATTTTCCAGGAGACAGAACCAAGACTTCCTCCTAAACAGATGGCAGAGACAAGGAAAAGAAAGCATGAATTCTTAACTAGGGGGTCAGCATCAGTGCTTGGAAGTCCAGGCATTTAGCATCCATGGGATAACCCACTGCCACTCAGGCTTTTGTGTTGGCCCAAAAAGCAGCACAAGAACAGAGTAAAAGGTTTGAAAGACGTTTTCTCCACCTCATTTTGTGGGCTTATTTAGGTGTCAGCTGAGGTCTGAATCTGGGAAGATGCAGATAAACTCATACACATGACATAAAGTGCTTATATTCAGGCATACAGATACACAGACGAAAATATAAACATACAGCTATGCAGGGAAGCACAATAAAGCAGGAGATGGATGAGAAAAGCTGTTTTTTTTCTGGAACTGGCACATTTTGAGGTTTTGAAGGTGTGATTTACACTCATCACTTCTCAGGCATCTGCACTGTTTTTGTCAAATCCATCCATACTCTCTGTACACATGCCAAATTAAGCTTAAATCTGGATTTTTCTAATTTCAATTTTTTTTACGATGGACTTAAATCATGTTGGAAAAGGCTGGCACTTCACACCTGTATAACTTTTCCTGTGTGCCCCAACTCCAACCATCCAAAACCAGTCTAATTCCACTGCTCCCAGTCCATGCACACCCAACAGCTGGGAATAGCACTGCTCATCAGCACCTCCCTCCAGCCACACCAGGATGATCAGAAGACCAACTGGTGGGCTGGAATTAAGAGTAGAAATGTCAAGCACCACCATCTCATCCTCTTCATTAGTCAAATCTTGAGCTTACAAACAGTGGAAGACTTTGTACAAAAGTTACCAAAGACAGATTTCCCAGCAGAGTTAAAAGACCTTTTTTTGTGTATTTTGGTGGCATGCAACAGGAATTTTTGGCATTCTTCTCCCTCAGAACCTAGGGAAAAGCAAAGTTATCTGAAAGATGGAAGATGAGAGTTTAATCCTGGGAGAATTTCTGTCTTGGTTTTTGATGGAGTGGAGAACAAAGGAAGGGACAGAGATAAAGGCCCATGTAAGAAAATGTTAGGTTTGATTGAGATCAGAACAGTTCCTTGTACATCCTGCTGACGTCCCTTCCACTGGGAAATGTCCTTGATAGGAAATATCTGGAACACCATCAGCATTGGCTTTCTGCTGCATTAACTTGGATGCTGCCAGCCAATTACTCTCAAATACATCACTGCAACAACACAATCACTCCTGATTCCACAAATTAGATCCTAATGATTAGCTGATTAAACATTTGTGCAATGGCTCAGCAGGTTATGCCAGTCCACTTGGAGTGGGAAAGGAAGGATCTAAATTTGTTTTAATGCAGAATACTTAGTAAATGAATACAAATGGAATATCTCAGGACAAAGCAAAACACAATTAGCGCACACACACACACTAACAGGTGGGGTTTCTTCTATCTAAAAAAAAAAAAAAAGAAAGAAGTGTTAATTGTCCAAACATCTGTCCAGTAACAGAAAAAGCTGGGAAAGCATCAAGAGAGAAAAAAGTTCATGAGTAATCCTTTTGATTTTCTCAGTGAAGAGTTCTCAGTCAGGGAGCTTCTGGATTTGTCACTGGAGCATGGTAAGAGACCTAAAAATACTTGAAAAATGGCAGTCCCTAAAACATAAAGTCAAGGTCAGAGACAAGGATTTCCAGGGAGCCAGCTCCAGGCATGCTGTCACAAAGGAGTTCACCAAGGGGCCCAAAACCAGGCTACAACGGGCCCAGTGAAAAAGATCCAAAAGGCACAGTCACACACTCTTCAGCATTTTCAATACAATAACAAGAAGTCCAAAAATTGAGTGATTTGCCCAGAGTCTGGAGTATTGTGTACAGTTTGCTGCCTCTGCTAACCCTGTGTGAACACATGTAGAGTCTTGTAGGGTTTTGATTGTGTTGATCCCTGCATAAATGCTAAAAACTCATCACCTATCCACAGCAAAGACCTTGGAAACAGTAATGTCCCTGTGTTCTCCTAAGTGGACTAAAACCATGAGCTTCCTAACTCCTCTTCCCAGTTTTGTTGTTTTCTAAACACAAACACAGGGAAGGAACACTGCTCTGAGACTTTTCTTTCAGCTCAAGCTGCCTTGTATTTCTGAACTCCTGAAGGTAAAAGGGTTATTTCATCCACAGTTGGCTACTCTCAAATGCATTTCTAGAATTCTTGTACCAAAAAAAAAGGTAACAAAACCTGCAGATCAAACTTTCAAGCTGCAAACCAAACACTGAAATTTGTGAAGATAAACCCCATTAAAAATCTTGTGTTTTCATTCCTTTGCTCAACAGAAATAGAAACATTTCTTGATCAACTCCAGATCATTTTCTTGAGTACGAAACAAAAAGCAGTTTCTTTAAACAGATTTTGTGCCTAATGAACCAGCAAATGGATGATAAAAACAAAATGCTGAGGAAAGGAGGTATTAGGGAAGAGACACACAGGCTTCACCATCAGTCCACACCATTTCTGTAGGTCAAGTATCTCTTTTCTAAATCACCCGCTCGTCACCCAGAAGTTCTGCCTGCCAATTTGGCCCCCAGCATGAGAAATGTACACTGCCCACAGAAAAGGAGGTGTTGAGGAACATTCCCTAGAAGGCTAGAGGCTCCTGACCTGGCTGCAGAGCAGAGGCTGGCAGGCAGCTGTGGAGCACTGAGTTGCACCATCCCTGCAGACACATCTGGAGCACCGGCCCAGGCTCCAGCCCTCGCCATCCCGGAACACGTGGCCGTCGAAGGAGCAAGGCTCTAAGGGACAGGAAAACAAGGGGGAGGTTTCTTTTCCAACGCCCTTGAATCCCTTTCTGTCACCCACAATTAAAGCACAGCTCTGGTGCATCTCAGAATTCAACACTGCACTTTGTCAAAGGAGGTTAAGAGGGGAACAATTCCACCAGTTTCCAAGAGGCTTGTGAATTAAGAGCTCTGGATGCACTTCTCCCACTGGGACTCCACAAGAAAAAGGCATCCAACAGCTGAAGAAGCATTTTTGGAACTTGCAGTCCAAGTGCCTAGGAAACACCTGAGGTTTTTTCCCCAGTTTTAATCTCTAAAATGAGAATACATTGGGCACATCTGCTCACTACCAAAAGCTTGTCCCCACCTCTTGGCCCATGGGTGAAGCCATTAAAAATTTAAACGTGGCAGCAGGACAGAAAGGGAATTAGGAGACGTGCTGGCCTCCAGTGTCTTCCCAACAAAACCCAACAAGAAAAGAAAACTTTCCAGATTTGGGGCTAAAAAGGAGGTTCTGAGCTCAGACCAATGGGACCAGACAGTACTCACCACCACGGCCCACACATGTGGGACAGCAGGAGCCCTGGGCCGTGTCCTGCAGCTCCCCTTGTGCACAGGTGAGGGCTGGGCAAGTCCTGGGGCTGCAGGTCACCTTCCCGTGGGCACAGGAGCACCAGACACATCCCGAGCTGGCCCACTGCGTGCCGTGCTGCACACAACACAACCAAGGGCACAGAAAGCACAGTGAGACCTGGAAGTAAGCCTTGTCCCCTGTCAAGCTCCTCCTCTCTCAAGGAGGAGACTTGGCACTGATGAAAAGTGGCTTTCTGACCCTGTGACAGTGGAATGGGGATGTGAAACGTGATTGTAGGACAAATACATCCTTGTTCTTTTTGTGGGGATGCCTACCCAAAGAACAGGCTCAAAAAGAGCCAAAACACAGAAGCAGCAGCAAGAGAACAGCACAGGAAAATGCAGAAATAGCACAAGAAGAAATGCAATGTGTTATGATGAGACAGTACCACCAAATCACAGGCACAAAGAAATATTAGAAGAGAATGGGTGTGCTACCCCTCCTGTTCCAGTTTTTGTTTAGCTTGCACCAGCTTCATGCAGGCCATGCCTCATGCTGGAACAGCAGGTTACAACATCCATCTCAGGTGTGGAGAGTACAGCCCACATATGCAAATGTATCTGGGCATTCTAGCATATTTCCTGAGACTTGGACCTGACCTGCCTCTTGTCAAACAGAAAAGTCTGTAAAAGACCACACATAGGACCTGAGTTTGCTGTTAAGCCATTTTTCTGCATTTGCCATTTGTTTGACACAATTCATTAACTACTACCCACGAATCTTGATTTTTTTTTTCCTTATCTCCGGACACTTACTCTGATTGTTTTGGCCTTTCAGTCCCCCAAGGTGAAACCACATCCCAGAACCTGCTTCTTGAATAATTCAGGATTACAGAATGCAGAGGCCAGGTCGCAGAGCAGCAATCAATCTCCAGCAGCACAGATGGCTGCTGAGAGAAAAGCCTTCTCTGAGCACAGCTAATATGTCAAGTTCACTGTGCTCTGCTCTCCTCCTGATGTTACTGCACTGTCTCAATCATCCACAGAAACAGCAAAGGGAAGGAGTAGGTGGGGAAATTTCTCCCATTAAGTCATGCAGGACGCACAGCTCAGCAACACGTTCCCTTTCCGCAAACCCTGCTGACAAAAGTCCTTCTAAATTCCATCATCTAACAGTGACAGGATATAAATGCAGCGATCTGTCCTTCACCTGCACACCAGCTCAGCACCCTCCACTGGCTGAAACAATCAGGGAGCTAAAAACTGGCAAGGGCTGTCCCTGCTGAGGAACTGGACAGAGCACTCACGCTATGGATCTGTCCTTCGTGCTGGCAAAATCCTTCAGCTCGGGAGGCACACTCGGGGCAGCACTTGTTGGAGGCTATTTGGAGCACTTCTCCCTAAAAAGAGAAGACAGGATTCCAATAAACAGCTAACATCAAACAGGGACTTTAAGATGAAAGTGAAGCCACGAGGTCTCGCTGAACCTGGTGTTCTCAGTCCAGAAAGGAAAGGTTTCCAGGGAAATGCAGAATGCTGCTGGGCCACGTCCCCTCGCTGAGAGGTGGCACGGCACTTTGTGTGTTCGACATTTCAGCCTCAAAATAACAGCAGAATTTACACCCTCCAAGAGTACAGTTGGGAATTCTTCAGCTGAATCAGTTTTCAAAGAATAGAAAACACTTGTTCAAGACAAAACTCAAGATTCTTCACTGAAAGGCCATGGAGAAACATGGGACAGATGTTGCTGAAACAAGATCAGCAATGTCTGCATAAATCTCATAATGAGTAGATAAGAAATTTACCATGGAGAGGGATGGTGATTTCTGACCTTGCCTTTCTCTTGCTGGCTTAGCCTTGAAGGATTTTTTCCTTCTGAGATCTTTGGTGATCCTGTTCAATGTTTGAAGGGCCAGATGTTTTTGGGAACACTTAACATCTTGAAGACTGCCCATGTCAAAGAGTCACACAGATTCGTTTCACACTGTAAACCTATTTCCCTTTATGAGCCTTAAAGTTGCCACCTTCTAATTTATCTGATTTTTATCATTTTATCTAGTGCACTCATTATTAGGTTGTGCCAAAACAGCACTTGATTTTCTTCCTCTTAAGTACAAAAACTCCTACTAGTTCAGTCTAGCTTTAATCAATACACAGCAATAATAACAGGGAAAACCAGTAAGAATCAAAACTACTTCCTCATTAGTGCTGTCATATTGGGAAACATTTTAACCTGCTTCACAAAGCCATATAATTATACTGACAGTCTCTTTAAAACACTCATTTTCACTGGTATTCATGCACTCTACCCCAGCAATCCAGATGTTAATGCAAGACCAATTCCATGGCCAATTAATGAAGACCCAGACAAAGACAAGCAGGAGACAACGAGAGCTCAGCAACCATCACGAGGAAGAAGAAACAGCAAGACAGACAATCTCAGCTCTGTTGTTGTTCAGCAGAGTGGAAAGTGCCCATCTGTACCTTGCAGGGAACCCCAGCCCCACCTCCAAACCAAGAGGGACTGGAAGCGGGGCTCATGCTGGGAGGTTTGAGCCCAGTTCAGGGGCTTCCTCAGGGATCAAGCTGCTCCAACACCTTGGTGGAACGCAGCAAATGGGACAAAGGCTTCACACACCACGTGTTTTCACTCCAGGGAGGAGTGCAAGGACACAGAGCCTGTGCCTGGCTCTGGGCAGCCCCTTACCTTCTGGAAGTCACACTGAGGGGCTCTGCAGACTGTAGGCTCACAGGTGACAACACTGCTCTGGCATCGGCAGTCTTGGCAAGAATCCGGCTTCCAGAACGTGTTATTCTGCAAATGAAATAGGAAATGAGATCCATGCAGCACAAGGCACACAGCCTCTTTTTAACAACACATCTCAGCTCCACAGAGATAGACTGAGACTGCAACAGAGCCCCCCCTGCCTCCCACAGGCTTATCATTTCCAATGCTGGCACTTCTCACTCCACAGCTTCCAACACACAGCTGAAAGACAAGGCCATGCATGGCCAATAGTCAGCTCCAATGGCAAGATAATCCAACCTCCAAGAACTCCAGGTGAGGACAACAGCTCTGGAAAACTTCTCTGTGATCAGGTTCAGACTGTCCACACTGCAGGCTGATCCCAGGCTGTGCTGAGGCAGCGGAGGCGGCTTTGAGGCAAACCTGTCCCCAGACACGTGGCCAGGTATGAACAGGCTGCACCTGGGCATGTTGATCCCAAAACACCACGGAGGAGGCTCCGGGCAAGCAGAGAGCTGGGCAGACCTGCAAGCAGCTGTCGCCACAGCTCCATCAGTGCACCCAGCTGGAACACCCACAGCCAATTCACAAGGGGCTTCGCCACCCGCGCTTGACCCCCTTCCATCCCCTCCACGCTGAGGTCGTGATCCCACGCTGCCTCCACAAGAAAACGGGAAGAGGAGGATCAGTTTCTCATCTAAAACACTGTTTTCAGCTAGACAATCCCTGTCCCTGTTGTACAGACAAACACTGGGCTAAACTGACAGCACCCAGGATGTCTTCCTGTGTAGGATGGACAGTCTCTATCCCAGCCATCGAGCCTCGTTTTTAACGGATTTGCAAGGAGACCAGCCCTTGCTGCTCATTTACACCGTGCAGTGATTTACTTCAATTTCCTCACAGTGCAAAGTACAACTCTGGCAAATTAAGCTGCAGAAGGATGATACACAGTTGACTGCCACGAGCACATTTACAGCTAACTACTAGAACTGTTTTAAGCACAATGATAAAATACTGAAATGTGCCTTAAAGGCCCATTAGGCCGCCTAATGAGAGAATAAATATCCAGAAAAACCAGGCCACTTGCTCAGGCACTGCTGTCGGGTGCTGGATCAGGAGTGTCAATCTGCAAATAGAGAGACAGCCAAAAGATTCCTTGCGTCTCTCCCCTGCTTTCCAGAAGCATTTCTCTCAAATCAAACTGTGCTCCTCTCTGTGGCAAGGCTCATGCCCGTGTTACAAACACCCGAGCAGCATCAGAAACTCAGGGAGATTCTTAATGGAGCGACGGTGGCCTTAGAAGGCACACAGCCCCTCGGGGTAAGGCAGAGAGGGAGGGTAATTCCTGCTCGGGAACACAGCCAGCTCTCCCCTCGCTCGCGCAGGGCTGCGGCACAGAAACCCTGACATCATCTCTGCCAGCGGATTTATGGTGCAGTCTGAGAAGAAATGAAGGTTAAGCAATGTGTGTGTCAAGCTGATGGGAGTTAACTCATCCCGCTGGCTTCAGCAGCGCTCCGCGTTGGAAAGCTGGCAGCTCCCTGCCACGGGGTAAGCAGGAGTGGGAAGGGAGGGGGCAGGCTCAGTGCCCCATCTCTTGGCTCCCCTAAACCTTCAGCTCTGACCTCTCACGCTTATTAAAGTTTAAATACAAAAAGGTAAATAATTTCCATAGTGGAGTAACAACCAAAGGACTCTCACGGCACAGAGCCACCCTTACTCACAGCTTGAGACTTAAATGCTCAGGTTTGTGGTAAGAAAACCCCTCTTTGCTCTCCTTGCTTCCCTGGCTTCCATCATAGCCCAAGCAGGCTGGCTCCTGTCGGTGGGCCCAAATCAGCTGCTTCTAAATTCCTTTTGCTGGGTACCGGATCAAAACCGACACTTCTCTGCAGAGTTCTAAAAAATTCTTTAGCTATTTAACAGCCAGGAAACCACCACCTGGTTTGTTGGGATATGAGATTCTTCCAAGCACTTCGCGGGTCTCCAGCGTCCAGGTCTGGACAATCCAACATTTAGCTTAAGAATCCTGGCAGCAGACCTAAAGTCCAGTTTGGAAAGTCTGGATCCCACCTATCTGTCCTGTTGTGAGGCTTTGTTAGTGCTTGCCCAGCACGTAACAAGGACAATTCCAAGCTCCCAGGCAATACAGTTCTAAACAGAAAGCAAGACTTGTCTCAGTAGGCACTTAAAGAACGGCTGGAAATCTGCCTGACGTCTTCTCCAAGGCTCTGCACCTCAGTGGACAAATTATCTGCTGCCATCTAAGTGTTGGATTCCAATCCTGTTGAGAGTGTGTTTTTATCAATGACAATTTAAGGGGCTTTTTCCTTACAAGTACTAATACAATTAACAGTATAAATAATGAAATGCCACACAGAGAGCGCTTTGAAGACAGAAAGCACTCCTTTAAGTGCCAAGCAGTGCCATTATAATTTATTAATTCCCCAGATTTCCCTACATCAAAAGAAGAAATTATACTTAATTCAACTGAATTTTAAAACACCATGCTGCAAGAAGAGATACATCTACATTAGTCGGGCCAGTCTGCACAAGAGGGGCCAAAAGAACAAGAAATGCTCACCAGCCTTTGGAGTCTGCAGACATCCAGACCAAATGAGACAAAATGAGATAAAACTGGAGACACAGGAGCACAGTGTGATGGGTTTGGAGAATACTGATGAGGATTTAGAAAAAGGCAGGGGAGAAAAAGATAAAAGAACGAGGCAAGAACACATAACAAGCAGTAAAAGCAAAGGAAAAGCTAGAGTCAAAGAGCAGACATGGAGCAAAGGGAGCCCAGAGCAGCTGTGAGCACTCCTGGTTTGCTGCTGTCACCCCGTCACATTAACCAGAGCACAGAAAGACCTAAATCTCTTGCACCACTGCTTTTTCAACTGGCTATCATAACTTCAGACAACTGCACCTGTCCCTCTTCTACCTCAGCAAAAAAAAAAACTCTCCAAAAACACATACAACAAATTAGAAAATAACCAGTCTGCTATTAATATGCAAAAAGCCTCCGTAATTTAATCAGGTGCCACTTAGCATGGGATGTTATTACACCAGATAACAGCCTGAGTGCTATTCTGGTGCAGCAACTGGGGAAATAAAAAGCACACAACAGCTGGTTTGTGTCCCCTTTCCAGCTCTTCTGGCTTCCTGAAAATATCCAGCCCATCCCTAAAATGTCACTGGAAGCTGGGGTGTCCCCTGCAGCACACAGGACCCGTACAGCTGGTCACTGGGGTGGTGGCATTGCTGCAATTGCTGAGCAGGGTGAAGCCAGCAGAGCCCAGCTGCAGCCTTTGTGGTGTCACACCAAAAACCAGGGGATTGTTGCTTATCCTGTGCCCCATTAATTCCCTGATGATGAGGAGGAAGGGTCTGGAACACCTCTCTCATGAGGAGAGAGGGCTTAGTTAGCCCAGAGAAGACTGAGGGGGAATCTTGTCAATCCATACAAACATCTCCAAGGTGAGTCAGTAGGATGGTGCCAGACTTTTTGGAGCGTCCAGTGACAGGACAAGAAGTAACAGCCATAAACTAAAGCACAAGGAGTTCTACCTGAACATGAGGAAGAACTTCTTTCCATGAAGGTGGCAGAGCACTGGAACAGCTGCCCAGGGACCAAGCTCACCTGGAGGTGTTCCTGTGTCACCTGCTCCAGGTGACCCTGCCTTGGCTGAGAGGCTGGACTGGGTGATCTGCAAAGCTCCCTTCCAACCCCAGCTATTCTGGGATTCTGGAATTAGCTCTCCAAGAGGCTGCCCTGTCCCCAGACCTCCGAACTCTGCTTTGGGGAGCAGAGAGGCCACGCCACGGGGAGAAACCCCAAGGGAGCTCTCTGAGCGCCAGGTCGGATTTACCTCCCAAGTCGCTCCTGCGCCAGAGACAATGGAGAAAAAGGCAGGGATCAGGTGTCTCAGAGGAAGAATTGCAGGCTGCTTTGTTGAAATGGCAGGCAGAGCCCAGAGCAATTACACTTTTGGTAACAATTACCAGCATCACCCACCGGCTGCCAGGCGAGGAGCCTTGGCAGCCCCACTTTCGTTTGTCATTTCCACTCCAATTACTTGACAATGCCAGGCAATTGGCAGGAGAAGCCCAAACGAGGAGGGAGCAGAGAGAGCACTGCAGGGTCTGTGGGGATACCTATTAATGGAGAGATGAGGAGATGAAAGCAACTCAGAGACACATAAAGGATTCCCAGTGACCAATTCGGTTTGGATTTGATGTTTTATCTCTGGCAACGGCGAGCTGCTGCTCTGCCGAGTGTGTTTTCAGATCTGGTATTTGCCGGCATACAATAGAAACTCCTTGACAAGGGGTTTTTAGTGAGCTCGTTCCAGCATGCCCACAATGAGAGAACAACACGGGAACGACTCGGCTCGGAAATCAAATGGAAATTCGGCTCCTCTCAGTGGAAACAGCTTTAGTCCTTACAGTCCTGAGAGAGCACAGAGCAGTTAAGGCAAAGCGCTGGGCTTGACTAACAACACAGCAACATGAAAGCTCTGTTCCAGGAATTGGGAGCTAGCTCTCCCCTTCTTCCAGTCATGGAATTAAGAAGTTACATAAAGTAAAACAAGGTACTGTTTTCACAGTTCAACAGTCTGCTGCTACATTTCCAACTGTGAAAGTCTTTCACCAGTTGTACCAGCCTTGTAAAAATCAAGAGTCCAAAAATAACATTTCCCAGCAGTCCTGAGATATTTCAGGGATACAATACGCCAAAATATTCCTCAAATACTTAGGTGCCATTGTAATCTTCATCCTATCTTCCACACAGACACAGAAGCAGTCACCAGGGAAGGGCCCAAATGAACCAAATGTGCTGAGAAAACAGGGTACAGGCAGTAAAACTACGGTTTCAAACCATCAGTTCCGACCAGCACACAGAGACCTTTGTTCAGACCAACAGGTCGGTATTTTGGGAGCAGCAGTGCTCCTTTAGAAAGGTTAATGCCCTTTGGTTTGTAACAATTAGGTTCACCCAAAGCAACTTGCAGCCTCCTTTGTTCTCACATGAAATCCATCTGTAAATGGACATGGGGAATGACTGATAGCAAAAACAATGACTGTTTTCTCCCATTTTCTTATGCTGCAGGTTTTTTCCATGCCCAGTTGTGTGTTTTGATGAACAGCACACACCAGAAATTCTCCTCAGCATCCAGGAATAACATTTGGGGTCCTCCTGCTGGCTTTTCTCCCCTTTGCCTGAGTAGTTCCTAACCTGCCAAGTGGCAAATTTCAAACATCCTCCCCCAGAATGACTTCTGAATGGATATTAAACTGTTAATGGATGTCAAACCCAGAGTGCTTGACTGAACAGCTGTGGAAAAGAAGGCAGGTAAGGGATTAATTTAATCTAAACTAGCTCACAGCTTTAATGACAGCACTTATTACAATATAATGGCTATTTCTGGAGCAGCAGGGGTGCCCATATCTGCTGTGGGATGCTCTGGATGCAGGTGAACCGACGGCAAAGCACCAAGGAGGCGATGTTCTGCCCCCTTCAAACAGTGCTGCTTGGTCAAAACTTGAACCTGGGAGAGCCACCAGGACACCAGCAGTCAACAGCAAGTGACAGATGTGTCAAATGATGAAGTGAGACTGCCAGCAGGATGCGGGATTTCAATTAAAAATGCAGGTTATTGTGGGTCACATGCTTCCATGTTAGCTGCATCTAAGCTGGGGCAGAGTGAACAAGACAGACTAAGCCTTTTATCCCATTTCTAACAACAACAACAACAAAAAACCCCATCAGGCCATGAAAATCCTCGCAGCTGATTCAGCAGAGAAAGGAAATTTCCTTCAGTACCAGTCACAGCCTTCGCAAGCTCTGCATCAGGTGAAACATAACTCTAAATTCTACTTCTTGAACAGTCTGCTCTAGAGCAATTTTGCAAGCCATGTCAGCAAATACAGAGCTATCTCCAACTCCAGGCTAGGTATTTAGGAAGTATCCTTTCAAAGCAAGAAATTACATGCCTCGAATCCTACATTGTCACTGTGGGTCCAAGCACAGTAATCTCCCAGAAAACACAACCCTTTATGTCCTTATCTTCCATCTCAGATCCCTGTGCAGCAGATTAATAAACAGGTCGGCCTCAGCAGGAGAAGTACCAGTCTATTAATTAGCATGATTGGCCATCACTCAGAAATAAATCATATTATCCATGGGTAAGTGGCAGCATTTGACAGGAAGCAAACTGCACATGCTCTGAGCTCATGCTGGAACGGTCTCTTTTGCTTTCATTATTCAGAACCGCCGCGTGAAAGGTCATGGCCAAAAGAAATATTTGTTTAAAATTAAAGCCCTATAATCCTGTCTAAAGTATATTTATTTCTTCGGTGTGTAACACCATAACTCTGTGACCTGATTTCCAATACAGTGCCAGGGAGATGTCAGGAGTTGCTCTGAAAATAACCAAGATCCATACTTAGAGCATCTCTCCAATTTGTCCCCTTTGCCACAGCTCCTCTTCTATTAAAAAAAAAAAAACAACTTTACAAAACTTGACTGTCCACAGAAGAAGCAAGATCAAGGACAAGGATTACTATACCCTCTACAGCTCCTGTACATGAATTGTTGTCCCTCACCACCTTCTCAGTACTTAACAACTCTCTCAGAATAAATCTGTGGTAAAAGCTCGGAACAATTTACGCAGCAAGCCTGTAATGGGGGCTGGAGCAGCGAGGGTAAGAGGGAGCACATGCAAAAGCACTTAGACTCTTGAAAACAGACTGGGGGGGAGGTTCCTAAATCTCTTCAATGCTCATAATTTAAAAAAGGGACAGTTTTATATCAAAGCACTTGGCTCCTTCACTGTAGTGATGCCTTAATCTACAGAAGTTGCTCCATGAAATATTTAGCAGAGGCAAAACATATGCATCCCTTAAGTTCAGGGCGAGAAAGAAAATACATCTTCCCTCCATCCAGCAGGGCAGCAAGAATGGGCTGAGTATTACAGTAAATAACACCTGAGAACGTGCTTTTGCCAACCATTTTAGTTCTTCTTCTTTAAGAAGCTTGAATGAGTGCCTGGTAACGTGTTTTTCAAAGCACATCTCACTCAGGCGTACGTGAAACCACGGGCACCGCTGCCTGCACGGATTCAGTGAGAGGAGTAACACAGAGTTCTCACATCCCTCCCCATGCCATGGATACATGCCAGGCTGAAGATTGCTTGCTGACATGGTGTGAGCCAATTCCTGTCAGGCTACTTCACGCTTGGTTAGGAATAATTGCTGCCTCATTATGAATTTAATCATGACACCGTGATATGGCAGAACTCTTCCTTGCAATCTTCTTCTCTTCCTTATTGGAGAAGATGTGAATTAATTTTATTTTTTTTTTCTCCTCAAAGAAGGAAATCCCATTTTGCAAGATTTTGTTCATGTAGCGTCTACAGGGCTTAAGAAACATCTCACAATGCTCTTAACTCCAGGTTCCTGCAGGATCCTAAGGTTTTTAGTTTGTCTTCTGTCCCACACTTGAGGGCTTGCCTCTACCCTGAATGACTCCCAGCTTCCCTGAAGAATGCAGAGATTTAGGAAGTGTGGCACAGGAAACACTCTTGAGGGAAGTGCCCTCTCTACTGAATGGGTTAGTAATGAAAAGTGCAGGATGGAGAGGGAGAGGTTCCCCCGTTACACAATAATCTCCCTGTAAAATGTAGGAGATTATTCCACACTCTCCTTTGTCCACCCTCACTCCCACTGTGCCATGAATGTAGCTGATGCAATCACCAGCCTGGCACCTTCCTAGAGCTACAGAAGTCCCACACCAGGGATGAATGGGACCTATGTGATTGCAGGGATCAACTCAGTTCTAAGGAAGAAGCCCTCCAAAGCAATAGCAGGTTAATCTCCTTTGCTGCACGAGACTTATTTCTAAGAACATTGAGCAAAGCACAAAGGAACATTCCCAGAACTACAAGTACTTAGAGCAGCTCCAATCACGATCCTGGTTTCAGTACACCCATCTCTCCTGAAGATCTTGGTGGTGGGAATTCCCAGCAGCAAGGCTTTCAATACTTTCAGGTGTCTCTCTACCTGTTACTCCCTACGCTGTCAAAACCAGCAGCACATAAATAAAGCACAACCTGATAACAAAAAAGGCCAGGGGATTTAGAAAAATACTGTCTTGTATTTTATTTTCTTCTTTCCCTTTTTTTTTTTTTTTTTTGCCCTCAGCAAAATAAAAAAGCCAAGCTGGGAGATTCAAGACTACTGAATTAACTTTTATTTCCTGCACAACTCTTCCACTCCTCTGCACTGGCACCCTTCCCAGAGGTCTATGCACAGCAGCGTGGATGGATGGCTTTTCCAAACACCTGCATCCATCATCTCATTTGACCTCCAGAGGCCACATTCTTCCCTGCATCTGTAGTTACTTTTATCTTAAAAAGAAAAAAGGAAAGCAATGTGGGTCACCAGAGCGAAGCTGGCAGCCAGGCTCCCTCCCTTCCTGCAGGGAAACAACCGTGACTCCCTGGGTCAGTGGTGCCTGGATCAGCCACAGCTCCCGGACTGCACCAACCCAGAGGACAGCACACCCCAAATCACAGCCTTTACCATGTGGCCTGATGCTTCCCACTCCATAAGGAATATTGTTTCAGGCTCTGGAAAGAAACTGCCATAATGTGCAGTCCTGGTGAGACAGCCTCTTTTACAGGAGCTTGGGAACATAAAGTATTTCAGTGCTCTTTTCTACAGCGCAGTAAATATTACACTCCAAATCCACCTGACAGCTGTTTAAGTCCTGCTAGGAATCCTCTGGGTTCTGGGACCTGAACTACAGCTGTGCCTGCCCCACCCCTGGAAGTGTTCAAAGCCAGGCTGGATGAGGCTTGGAGCAACCTGGTCTAGCAGAAGGTGTCCCTGCCCATGGCAGCAGGCTGGAAATGACTGTCATTTATGACTGTCTCCTATTTCTAGGGATACACAGAAGTCCTTGCACAAGGAAACATCGAAGAGAGGACGTGCAGCAACAGATGAGTGGGAAGTGGCTGCATTATCACCTTCCAGGACAAACCTGCTAAAATAGCAGCTAAACCCAGTGGGAACTGCAGCCATCCAGCATCCTCTCCTCAAAACATGCACCTGAGAGCTTCACACTGAGGAGAGACTCCTAAAAACAAAGAGGAAGGCAAGCCTGCAACTCTTTTTAACACAGCACACCAAAAATCCTCTGGTTCCCCTCACCTTCAAGAGGCCAATGGAAGAAGCCTGATGAAAGCCTCAAGACAGGCAGGGCTCTCCCTGCAAAAGCAGATTGCTCCAGGGAAATCCCAAATTCCCCAGCCCACACCAGCTCCCACCGGGCTGAGATATTGGGACAGTCAAGACACGCTGTTCTTGGAAATGGGGATGTACAAAGGCAGAAAAAATTGCTTAACCCCTTATTAAATCTGCACAACTTTCCCGCCCCATGATGAGGAACAGAGAGGGGCAGAATTTCGGAGCCTAGCTCGGAGCACACTTGACTTGAACACGAGCCAACACATGGATTTTTTTTTTCCCTGCCCTTCCCTGGATGATTAACCTGGGCACCACTCCCACGTCTGCAGACGGAGTACACCGAGACTGAAGTGCCCATGAGCTACGTGCACAAGTCCTGTCGTGTCCACCCCACCCTCCCCACCCCATCATTTGCACTGGAAAAAATAGAGATTTTTAACAAAAGAGAGCTCTCCTCTCAGGGAAGAGGATTAGCTACCCCACTTGAGCTTTTGCAGCAAGCTTATCCAGACATTACCACAGCTGCATTTCCACCTTGGGTCTGCAAGTGTAAGGAAAATGTCATCCATGATACCAGGAAAAGGATGGGGGTTTTCTCATGCAGCCATGATAAAGTGAACATCTCTGGCACCAAGAGCAAAGAGGAAAGAAACCTGGGGCAGAAGGACAGCAGACAGGAGCCCCCAGGCTCCTTGCTGGACCTCTAGGCTGTGGCCAAGGGAAAGAAAAGGGAGTTGTACTTCCAACAATCCCCTCCAGCGACATCACCTGCTCGGAATCATCAGCACATTGTTCCCACCACGTCGCAGGGGACAAGAAAAGATCACAGAGACTATCCAAATCCCAGAGCCTGCTGGGAATGTTAATCCAGCCTCCTGCCATGACCCTGAGCAGCCCTGGTACGTGCACTCAGGACAGCGAACTGAAATCCCCACGCCCGGCAAGGGGCTGCTTTTGGGAAAACACTGAGTATTTGCAGAACACCCATAATGTTAGGAGTTATTTCAAAATGCTTTCACTCCTCCACACCTTCCTAGAATGTCCTTCTTTCCTGTCTTTTCTCCTTTCTTCTCCCTGATATTTTTCCATTTCTTACAGATGTCATTCATTACATTCTTAATATTCCGTCCATTTCACATCATTTACCTTTCCCTGCTTGCTTTTTCCAATTGCTGAAACTTTCCAAAACTTCACCAGCTTCACCACTGTGACAAAAGAAAAATCCAAATTTTGTGTTGCCATTTCATCATTCAAATCTCTTTACAATTCTCGGATTGCAAAGCCTACTTATCTTTCAACATTTAAATATTTAAAGCTTTCCAGAACATAAAGAGACTCTGAAAGGAGATGATATTTTATTGCTGCTTTGAAATACCTCTGAGGAAAAAGAGGGTGAAGTATTCCAGTGCACCACCTTGTCTCATGAAAACATTTGTTTCCAAGATCTAACAGTTGGAAGGAAAATCAATGGACAATTGACATTTGACAATAGACAATTTCTTCATGGACCAGAATGTAAAGTAGACCAAGCCTGCCAGTTTTGCTGACCCAAAACCCAAGGACTGCAAGCAATTATTGCTCTCAATGAAGAGCCACAGCAGCCAGTGTGACACTAGAAGAAAATCAAAAGCTCACACATCCTTAGGGTAACAAATAATATCACATTTTCTCTCCAAAATGTCTCCTGTGGATGCTGTGCCCTAATTTTCAGGTGGTCCCATCCCAAAGGCTGAGATTTTGATTTGAGCAATGCTAACGTAATGTAAAACAAACTGAATATTTCAGATGGACGGGGCTGGCAAGTCCCTTCCTTCCAGATGTCATTTAAATTTTAATAAAGAGGCATAAGAGAAGTGATTTATGCAAGATGGAAGTCCTAGGAGGGGCAGCCTGTCACACACAATACTCATACTTTGTCCACCGCTCCGATGCAACAGCAAGTTGCACACATTCCAAGGAAGGAGAGAGCAGGGAACATCTCAGGAAACTGCCAGAAAAGCAGAGCTTCCCACCTCAGTTTCAGAAAGCTGTTAATGAATGATGGCCTCTCCTGCTTGGTGACCTTCGTAAAACGAGCTGGCAGCGACAGCTCTACCCCTGCACGGTTACAGCTCTAAACCACATCCACATGTGATTTCATACAAGTGGCCTCTAAAATGGCCATTCCAGCACAAGGGACAAACCCCATTGAAATCTTAAGAGACTGGAGTGATCTTTGATCCCCCTCCAAAAGCACTTTGATCAGACAGCCAGGAGCAGCCAACATCTGTGGAAATTTTGGCTGCGATATGCCCTCTGTTAGCAATTTTCTAAAGACAATTGTCCAGCATCAATAATTTGCTAGTGCAGTATAACACCATTTACTTGATCTCTCCAAAATCCCTGTCTGTAGGAGCCAGGAATATTTGCTGACAACTTGAGAACCCTGGCTGTTCCGTGCACAAGCAGGATGCCACACTGAAACTCATCCAAGGGCTGTTAGTTCAGAGGGAATTTGTAACACGGAGCAAAACCACCTTCCTCATCAGGGGAAGTATGTCCCTTCACAAAAAACCTGAGGACAAGCCTGCAAAAAGGAATTAGATGAGGTGCTCCACAGTAAACTCTTTAAAAGGGACCAGCTAAGGGCAGACAGGCACCCTTCTGAAGGCCATTTCAGTGTCTGCCACTGGGTAATCCAGAAGGAAAGTCACAGTTCCTCGCTGCTTAAACACTGCAGTCCAACCAAGTCAGCAGAAACTCATCCTTACTCCACTGTTAGCTTTTCTTCCTCTCCCAGCACAACAATTATTCCTGCTGGTGTTTGTCCAGGCAGGGTCTGCTCCCTCTGCATCTGGCTAATGAATCAAAACCAAACCCTGCACTTAACAAAACCCACGTCTGACCCTGCATCAAAGCTGTCCCTTGCCCTGCTTTGATTCTCCTGCAGATAAACAAAATAAAACTAGTCTCTGGTCTCGTTTCATCCTCTCCCCCAGGCAAGCTGCACTCTGGTCCTGCTAAGGATGGGTGCACTAGAAATGCCCCTGTATAAACATTTGGCCTGTCTCAATTACTCCATCTTTGCGTGTTCAGCATTTTCCAGGCACATGAGCAAGCACAGGCTTTCCCTCCCCTCCTTCTCTCCTTGCCACTTCCTAAATCCAAGGCAACCAGTCCTTCTATTAAAGCCCAGTTGTAGGGAAAGTGGTGTGTGAAGTGCCTGTTTACATCTCCAGTGACTGGGGGAACCATTATTATCCATCCAGTTGTCACAGGCCTTTGAATCATCTGCTCAGGCCATTAGGATTTAATTCCCCTACATGATATCCAACAGCCATTTACTTGTAGGAACTCGCAATTAAGAGTCTCCTGCTGACTGAACCGTGCCCAAGCTGCCTGCCAAGCCTCCAGAACAACCCAGCTCCTCCTTCTCCCCACAAATCCCACGGTGAGGGGTGAGTTGCTATCTCCAGAAATTATCCCAAGCCAAGCAGCAATTCCCGGGATTCCAAGGCTGCTTTCTCCTGCATTCAAGTGCAGCAGCTATGGCTTGTTACCTCCCTCCAGGCAGAGCTGGGGAACAGTAAGATAGAGCCAGCAGGAATTTCTGTGTTGCCCAGAGCAGCAAAATGTGTTCCAGCGGCTAACCAGATCCATCAAACCCTGCCAGCATGAGGCACTTCCCCCTTCCTGGAAGCTCACCCTCAGCACCAGCACCCCTGTCAAAAACTCATTAGAAACAACTCTTTTTTTTAATTGCTTTTCATTTCGATGTTTTCCCTAATTAGAGGCACTTTGGAGCTTCACGCAGACCAAGGCAGGTAAGAGGGATGCAAATTAGGATGAGGCTTACCCAGAAGGCCAGAAAACCTACTTTAGTCTTTTGAAAGGGAGAAAAAACAAACCTGGCTCCAAAGTACCCAACCGTCCAGACACGAGATTTTTTGGAAATCCTCCCAAAGGATCCACAATTTATAGGGTTGTTTTGTTTTGTTTTTAACACTTCCCATCAGTGCACCGCAACAGGGCTGAGAAGACTCAAAAAACCAATTATTTAAAAAAAAAAGAAAAAAGAAAATATATTTAACAGACACCTCAAGGAGAAACAAATAAACTAATTATCCTCAATACATGAAAATGCTCTTGTTGAAAAATACCTTTCCTGTGCAAGGACAATTCACAGTGGTACAGAAAAATGCAAAGAACAGCAAGGAAATGGGGTTAAAGAGATGATCATAAACCCAAGATTTCCTCAGGAATGTTCCTTTTCAAGGCATCTACAGAAAAGTATTTCCCAGGCTTGACACAGATCTCACACACAAAATAAACACCTTGGTAAATAGAAATGTACAGGTGTTACCTGACTCTAAACTAGCTTTTAATTCCAATTTCCCCTCATTTTAGGTATAAAGCATCCAAAACAGAAATGCAGTGACTAAATGTTTGCACATATGGATCTCTCAGTCTTTTCTCGCCCCACCTCATCCATGTGGACTTCTGGACTGTCAGAATTGGATGTGTTTCTTTAAAGAAAGTTAGGACCTTTCCATCATTATGGCCCCAGGATTTGATAGGCAGGCCCATTCAAAGCTGTTTGCAATTCAGGTGGGTCTGGACTTGCATCATTTTATTATTTTTGGTACCTGACTGGCTGCTTGCCCAACTCCCAGTTTGAGGAAAGCCACATCCCTACTTCCTGAAAAACCAGCTAACAGAGATCCCATTGACACCGCACTCATCAGTAGAACTCCTCAGGATTAATCATACACAGAGCACATTCCTGAGCTGCTCCTGAGGAGAAGGGAGCAAGGGAGGGAAGAACAGGCAGCACTTGCCTGTTGTGTTCTTTATCCTACTGCAAAGAAGCAGTTTTAGAGAAGGAACGAGGACTCCCCTTCAGCTGAACGACTTTGAAAGGAAAAGGAAAAGGAATTTCGCAGCATTTTATGACAAATTATAAAAATTCCAGCTCTTCCCCTAAGAACATGTGCTGCTCCCACTGATCACAGAGCTTGTGCTGTGTTATCTGATGAAGCCCAAAGGCCAAAATATTTCTCTTCAGCTGCATCTAAACCATGGGGAACCAAAAGCCATTCCTCTGAGCACTTACCCGCAGGGCAGCACAGGGCCAGGCTTCTAGTCCTGGATTCTTTAAAGAGGACTTAAAAATACATTTCAAAGCCAAAACTGACTTAATGCCAACATACAAGCTGAAATATTTTTGCTGCTTGAAATTTACCTTTATTTAAAACAGTACAACTTTTTCACTTGCTTCTTACATCAAAGACAGACACTGGCCAAGACTGGTTTCTTTTTAAGCCCTCCTAAACTGCAAGAGAAAGATGACATTTTCAAAAGTCAGCATTTTCCAAACCAGCTGAGGTAAGTCAAGCTCCTGAGCCTAAATTTATGCATCAAAGTGTTCACTGCTCCTCTCCAAAAATCCTGTGTTCAGCTGACCATTCACAAGTCTTGTGGAGACACTATACAGCTAAAACAGCAGAGGAAAGATTCAAACCACAGTCGGGATCCCTAAACCCACAGCCTAACTTTAGGCTCCTGATCTTGAAAGAGTTACATGAGTCACCTTTAAGCACTTGTTCATAGACAAGGATTTGGGAGAGGACAGAGAGACAGCGGGGAAAATAATTTTTAAAATACTGTTTTGAGAGAAAATAATAATTTAAAAAAGCACTCCCTTGGGTATTAGGTCTCCTGTAGTTTCTTTTAGGACAAGCTACTATGCACTTTATTCTTCAGCCAGGCAAAGGGTCACACTGAGAGTGCTTGTAGTGACAGACGTCCAACACAACCCCAACTATCCAATTTCAAACTAACAACTGAACTAAACAAGCACAAAAACTTTTTCACCGACCACCAAAAGTGCTTTAAAGTAGACACTTGGCTTTTCCTCCTCTGTTAATTCTCCCTGCCTGGAAAAGCTCAGTTCATTTAACTGGCCTTTCAATTCCTCACCACATCAATAACTTAGTTGCTGGGGGTGAAACTACAAATTGCAGATGAATGAATCCCACCGTGGCCCCTGTCATGAACCCTTCCCCCCACAGAGCAGCGCTCCTCCATGCCCTGATTCCCAGCCCCAGAGCTGCAGTTCATGGCACTCTCTGCTGAGCAGATTTAGCTTGCTAAGTCAGCAGAGATTTCATTCCCTTTTCCCTGATTCAGGCTTCTGCCTCCTCTGAGGGAGGCAGGGGAAATGGGAGCATCCCTTTCTGCAGCAGCACACGAGTGCCTGCGATTCGGAGCGGCACGAAAGGACGCCCTCATGTTCCAGGTGACAGCTGGATGAACTCACATTTCTGGGACTTTAAATTAGATAACTAATTATTAATAACTAAGATGCTTAGGTTATCAGCACAGAGAAGCACCTAAACTTTCAGATTAAAACACAGACCTGCAGCCAAAGTTCAAACTGAGGGTTCCCACAAACCCTGCACCACCATCAGTCAGTCGGCCACAAGTGGCCACAGTCAAGCTGATCGCCAGTGCGACTTCCTCTGTGACTTGCACAGGTAAAAAAGAAATGGCCAAATGCACGTGGAATAACAGGGTATCAGAATATCAGGAAGGATTGAGCATCTCAGATAAACCAGGATTTGCTGACTAAGAGGAATTCAGCAAGGCATTAGCAGAAGTTGTTATTAAGTCAAGATACCGAGGCTTTACCAGATAATAAGTTTAGAAGCTTGTGGTTTAAAATTCTACCATTAAAGCACAAGAGCTAGAAGAAATTGCTTCAGTGGATTTAGACATTGAGGATTCTTTCTTTTTAAACTTCCTACAGCGTATTTTCCTTTTCTACCCTTGTCATCCTATCCCATTTCTCATAGATTACAGCCCTGCTACAGCATTTGTTTAATGAAGTTTACACAACATTAGAGGTACTTGATTTAGCTGCCACAGCCACCATCTGTAATTAATCCTCCCAGGAGCCAGGACGCTGCACAGCTTGTTCCTGCAAGCTGGGTTTCTAATGTGGAACAAGCTTATGACCTCCATAATTCTGGTCTCCCATCAGTTTTATGCCACCCTAAATCCTCGGCATTCATTTGGCCACTCACCCCAGCCAGTGGAGAACAAGACCCACAGGGAGAGGGTGTAAATCAGCTGGATGTTATCAGCAGGTGGGAAGGACTCCTTTCCCTTTCCCCAGAGCAATAAAGAGGAATAAAGCAGTACACAATGATTTGGCCATTTCTGTGTATATGGCTCTTATTCACCAAGAGTTCTGTGCAAGCAAGACACAGCTTTTAATCCTGGGGCTTTACCTTCCACTCACACACAGGAGTACCAGTGGAGCAAGATAAAATTCCCTCAAGCCTCCCCTCTTTGGTGTGATGTGAAAAGGCAGCTACACCCACCCCACAACTGCCCTGGGTCCTGTGCTGTCCCTGTGCCACAGTTGTTCCACAGATTCCACCCCAAAACGGAGCCTGCCTGGTTCATAATGCAAGGGGGTTGATAAATGAATTCTTGACTCTGGTCCAAAAGCTGCAATTTAACCAAAGTGTAACTTTCAGGGGAACAAAAAAAAAAAAACAAAAAAAAAAACCACCAACAACCATGACTTAAAGATTTCTAGTGATACAGAGTAATTCATAGCACAAGTCAGGAAACCATTCCAATGATTTCCAATCTTCACAGTAAAAGTCTACCTAGTTCCTAAACTGAATTTATCTAGCTTTCATTTTCTGGCTACTCCATTTTCTTATGGGTAGAAGAGGTTTATTTATAATAACTTCTGTTCCCTCTGTAGCATTCTACAAATTACCCCTTAACTTTCCCTTTGAGAACTGATGCAGACAGAGCTCAAGTCCTTTGTAATGAGGAATCATGACTCTCTTCCGGATCCTTGTGCATCCCCCCCATACCTCCCCACAAATGAACAGTGAAAAATCAGATTAATGCTCCTCCAGCTGTGACAGCAATGCCAAACACCCAGTTAATGTGACACTGCTCCTCCTGAATTGTAAGTCCCTAACACTGACAGAGGAGTTCTATCATGCTTTAACACTCAAGTTTTAACACACTTTGGAGACCCCAAAAGGTTTTACAGAATCACAGAACCATGGGATCCTTTAGGGTGGAAAGGACCTTCAGGATGATGGAGTCCAGCCATCAACCCAGCGCTGCCAAGGTCACCACTAACCCATGTCCCACATGACTGGCACACCCACATAGCTTTTAAATCCCTCCAGGATGGGAACTCCACCTCAGCACTGGGCAGGTTGTTTCCACTACTGGTCACTGTTCCACTGAAGAAATTTTCCCTAAAACTCAATGTCACTGCCCTGGTCCTGCTGGCCACACTAATTCCAGTAAACCCAGGACCTTTGTATCCTGTATTAAGATGTAATATGTCATAATGCAGGGGTTTTTTTTTTGTAAGTAATACTGAAGTGTATCTCTTTTTTCCCCCTTCAGAAGGCCTGGAGATCCCCCTCTAATTCATCTCTGCCTGCAGCCAGTTCTTTGGGAACAGAAACAAAAACACCACTGCCCCTGGCCTCTGGGGCAAGATCAGAAGGAATAAATGCTTTTGTGGTAGGATCCCAAGCTAAGCTGTTATGCATGCCCAAAGGACCCATGTGCAAACATGTTTAGTGACTCCACACCATAAATCACCGCTTTCCAAAGCAAATCCAGCTTTGTGTTTGTTCTGTGCACAGATCTGGTTGAGACAGACAACCAGGAGCAAACTCTGAGCTTCTGAACCTCCCCACAGAGGGTTCACTTAAACAAATGAGATTTCCTCTCCCTGGGGATGGGACATGTCCTGCTCTGAGGAAATTAAGATGGGTACAGATCCAAGACACACCACTAGGGTTTTTTTCTCTCCCAAACACCTTCATCTACAACCCCAGCAAAGGTGACAGGTTTATCAGAGCTGGCTTAAATCCTGAATCTAAAACTGTCAAAAAAATCCTGTTTTGAAAACAAACAAACCCTTCTGTTTGATAAATTCTGCAGGTTTCTTTTCTTTTAAATGCTATTCCAAGGAACTACCCAAAATACTGCCTTTGCTGACAGCCGCTCTTCAGATTTGGTGTGCACAAAATAAAGAGCAAAACACCCGGCAAGAAACAAACCTCCAGCAAACCTGAGGGCACAGAAATACAACCAACCACTGTTTAGTTCAGCTTCCAACTTGGTTTCTTTTTTTTTTTTAAAGGGTACACACACACCTTGCCTAAAGACTGGATACAGGAGCTGCATACCTACTTTTAACACTTTAAAGGGTCAGAATGGGTGCCCCTTGCTGATCTTCTCCTGCCGGACCTCAACTATGGCCCCCACTGAGTGTGTCAAGTCCACAGGAAAGGCTTTTTCCTTCCCATGGTCTGTAAAAAATGGGATGAAATTTGGAAACAGGCTCCTGTAATCGCAGCTATTTCAAAGTACAATGCAAAAAAAAAAAAGAGTAAGATGCCGGCAGGAACTTCTATTATTCATATACATGCTCATATTAAAATGCCAGGGAAAACACTAGGAGAAGGAACTTCCCTATAGAAAAAACCCTTGTCACTGTTAAAATTTAAAATTTACTCTCTGTGTAGAGGATACCAAAAGATTCCTGCACACCAGTTTCACTGCACTGCTTCCATTTCCACGTCCCCATATGGACAATATGGCCAGTAAAGCAGCACTTGGAACACAATGAGGCCAAAAGCTCATCAGAAAATCCTCTGGAAGTCTCTGTAAAATGGTGATTAGGAGAAAGGCAAATGGTGATTAGGAGGGGAGGCAAGAGAGAAATGCAGTTCTGTTCAGATTCCTAAAACATCATTTTCCAACTCCTTCAGACACACAGGGTTCATCACCTTCCCAGCGACCAAATTGACTGTGCAACGAGAAAAATAAACCCCAGTCAAGGACCTCATTTGACTTCTCAGCAGTCACAGCAACTGCCTTGCCAGGAAACAGAGACAGGAACACAAAGCACAGCCGGGAGCTGTTCCCAGGGAAGCCAGAGGCAAAGCACAGATGGATTTCCAACACTCCAAGTGCCTGGGAAGGCAAGGATAATCATGTTTGACTGGTCCCTGCTGAAACTACTACAGGAACATGCACAGAGCACAAACCACAGCCCTTCCTGCCCAATTCAGTCACGAGGACATCACAGGACATACCCACACCGAGGACACCAGAATGGGTAAAGGAAAGATCTTGCCAAGCCCCCAACACCTCGAGTATTCCAGCCTGGACTGCAGCCTCTGGATGCCTGAGCATGGTGCCCCTCACAAAAGCGGCTCATGGGCACAAGAATCACACAGGGAACTGCGATCCCAACCAGGGCAGCTGAGCATTAGGGTGTCTAAAGGCAGCCAAGTGAAGGCCATCTCCACTCCACCTTTAAGAAATTCCCTAAAGCCAGCTTCCTCCCTAAACTTCCAGATCCAATGCCAAATCATTTCTTGATGTGCCTAGGTGGGAGCTTGACTCACAAAAGCCAGAACTGCCCGTGTAGGGTCAGGGCAAGGTAAGAAAAAGAGACAGGGCAGCGGCTGGGCTTGCTGCAAATCCCTTGCAAGGGAAGTGAGCAGGCAAATCCATGCTCTCCCTGGAAAACACCAACTGGCAAGACAGTTGCCAGCCTGCAGCCCTGCTTCATTAAACGAGCTCAGTGGCTGGAAGGCTGACTGCCAGCACCAGGGTCAAGTGCTCAGCTGGGAAAATGCCCGGCTCCACCGACATCAAAGCGGCCCCAGCACTTACAGCAGCTCAGGACCCAGGAGCACAGGAATGTGGGCTCTCCAAATAGCAACATTTCCGTAAGCCTCACCTCCAGCTTCTCTGCAAGGCTGCAAGCTGGCAAGGCTGCCAGCCCCACCTAAATCACTCCAGCACCACTTCCCAGAGACTGAAAGATTAAGCACAGGAACAGCTCTCCCTGCCAGCACAGGCGGATATTTCTCATTTTTCTGGCCTGCCCAACACTCCTCACGCAACCCTGCTCTGTCACTGCACACAGATGCTGCTGTCAACACCATCTCAGGGAGGTTTCCCAATGTGAATCCCAACAAATCACAGCTTTGTTGCTTCTACACCACCACGGCAGAGGCTCTGGGCTGGAGCTGAAATGTGGCTGTGGTGTTCCAGGTGTCATCGCTGACTGATGTGGTTTCCACCGCACACAAGCACCAGCAGCAATACTTTTGGCACCCCGATGATATTAAATATCTAAAGCCTTCCTAAAATATTAGTGGAACCATCTAAAGGGGGAAAAGGCTCAGTTACAGAGGTTATTTTTTTCAGAGGTTGTTGGACAAGATGTGATGGATGTAACCAGATGATCTCATCATTTCTCCTACACTGCTTGATAAAACAGCATCTATAAATACACTAAAAACCCAATGAATTACAGAAGCATGAAATGACTTCAGTAAGGTTAGAAACACTCTGGCACCACACAGAATGCACTAAAAATATTAAGCACAGAGACCTCACAGCACCTCTTGCATAGCACTAGAGCTGATTTTAACAAGGAGGTTACTCAGTGAGGCTGCCAGATGAGGAATTATCATCTCCTCGGTCCGAACATGTGGATTTAGCAGCTATTTGTAGAGGCTAATGAAGGCATCTGTATAAACAGGATGCTGAGGAAGAGATTTGACCTTGAAGACCAGATCAGGTACCTGCAGAACAAAATGCCTGTTCTCATGCTAGACTAAAAAGAGGGGAATGATTACATATGAGCAAACTGCTAGAATTCAGTCCTGCATTTTCTTCACAAAGCCACAGGCTCAAAAGCATCAAGCACTGCTTGCTGATCCCTCACTAATAAGCAGTGAAAGCCCAGCAAAAATATTCTGCTTAAAGAGCTTCATTCCCAGTTTATTTTTGATACTAATACTTCCTGTTTTAATGAGGGAAATCAGCATCACCATAACAACTCAAAACTTGGTGATGACACGGCTTCATGCCAGAAATCAGTGCATCTGGCAGCCCGGACACACCAGGTGCCCACAGCCAGCTCTTACCAGACAGAAATGCCTTCCAAGGGGATAACTGGACAACACAGGATGCTGATCACAGCAGGAAAAGCAGCTGAACTGCACAGCTGCCTCCTAGGCTGCGAAATATCATGGATGATGCCTTCTCCTAGGGATTTCAAGAGACTTGCCTCTGATCTCACAGATATTTCTCTGCACGAAGCAAGAAGGAGAAGTGACAGTCTTACATCTTGTGAGCTCAGATCTTTCCCCACAAAATGAGGTCAGAGGAGAAGGAAGGATCTGTAGTAACTCCAGCACACTCCTCTCCAAAGAATGAAGCCTCACCACTCTTCTAAAGCCAGCAAATCCTTCTGAAACCCCCTGGAAAGGATCCCGTGACTAGAGAAACTCGGTGGCGCACAGCAGGAGGTACACAGGGTCGTTAAAGCCACATCATCTTCCAAAAGAAACAGCAGGACCAGCGTTGAATTAATTAAGTCTGCTCATAAGAATCAAAGCACTGAGACCAGACAGAAAAGGAAACCCCAGCATGACAGAGATAAATGACTTTAAAGTCCATTCTACTTTTACCATGCTGATGGGTCTCAGCTATCCTGGGTCATCACAGATACACCTGCTCATCACACACCACATACTTAGGATCCCTCCCTGGATTGCACTCAAGCCTCCAAAAACCTCTCAGGAAACCTCTTAAAATCAGAACATGCAAAAAAAACAAACTCCAAACTGCAAAACACTGCCCTGCAATCATGGCCAGACTTCTCTTAGGTAACAAGGCTTAAAGCCTGAATTCTGGGACAAATTCTCCTCAATTTTTAATTGACTGTACCCCAATTGGTTCGATTTTATCTAATATGAAGTCTCCCAATGTCTTTGGAAGTTACATACTGGACTCTGCTCTGTCCTAAGGATTTCATTAAAATTTAAACAGGTTTTCATTAAGCTTATTGTTTCATTGTGGGAATTTTTGTTTTAAATAAAAGATGGAAAAGAGGTAAAGAATTACCCTTTATGTCACTCAATGGAAGCACACAATTCATTTTTTGGTTTGGAAGATTTCCATTTAACAGCAGATTGAGGCACTTTCAGGTTTCCCTTCCCATAACTGCAATGATCTTGCTGTTTCACTGAGAAATCAAGGCAGAAAGGAGTAGATGCAATTTTTAAGTGACTCCAGTTTAAAACCAAACCCGGGGTTTCGAAGTGGAGCACTTTTAGAGTTCTGATTTTTAAAATAACAACAAAAAACTAAACCACCGGAATAAAAGCTTAGCAAGTTACTTCTACTCTGCCATACTGAGAATTCCTTAGGCACTCAAGAAAATCAGGCATTCCACATACACAGAAGAATCTATAAAACTGCAAAAAAAATTATGTGGGAAAGAAATTGCTAACAAGTTTGCTCATGTTTTCCCCTGAAACCACTTTTCCAGGCTCGATGCATAAAAGGATTTACTGCATCCACTAACTCAGAACTGGCTCTTGGCATGTCAGTAATGACAACTGTGCCTTCATCAGCAGAAGTTTTTCATAATTAAACAACTAACCTTCTGTTTCCTCTGAAAATATAAATAGCCCTGAACCACAACACCTGATATATGGCATATCAGTCTCGAGCTGGCTAAGCACCCAAAAGGAATTAATCCCACATGACTGTGACCAAATCCATTCATGCAGGACAACAGGCAAATTCCCAGGAAAGGAAAAGGTTAAGATTTTCAAGGAGCCATTTTGTTAGAAACAAAGTCTCTGGTTTGTTAACTGAGGGGTTCAAAGTATCTCATCTTTGCCATCTCACTGCAAGACCCCAACTTTCAGCTCCTGTTGATATCCCCAAAAAATTATTATCCTTAAATTAAAATCTCCCACTTTTCAGCCTGGAAAGATGTTTCATTTGGATCTCCATAAAACACACAGAGCAGGTTAGAAAATTTTTTTTTTTTTAGGAACAAAACATCTAGCTTAAAATTATTCAAAATAATCTGGGAAGAAGTCATGCTCAGGATTTATCTTTTGGGAGAGGAGGGAGAGGATTTTTTTTCTCCTGGCTGATCCTCAGGAACACAGAGCCTGGAACTCTCCTCGAGCTGCAGCATGGCAGCTGGTAAGATAAAGATCCTTTGGATGCTGAGCTGCCAGGGTTAGTTAAGAGGATTCATTACGGAACGATCCTGGAGTAGACACAATGATTACAAAATCGAGTATTTTATCCTAACGGGTCTCCTTAATCCACAGCTCAGCCATAAACCACAGCACCAGAATTACAGCAGTCTTCCCAGGAAAACTCTGTTGCCTGCATTCCTACTGGAAGCCATTTAATATGCATGGCAGAAATACTGGCATCCTGGCACCACAAACTTCAGAGCAGCATGTGCCTCCTGACAGCCCCTCCCAAGGCTGACAGATCCGAGGGGATCTGTCATAAAATCAATGCACACCTAGCTGGGAAGAGCTTCAGACTTGGGAGATTTTTGTCTCTCTGAAAGCACCAAGGGGTATCTTGGCTGAATGCAGTGGTTAAAAGAGCAACATCTGGAGAGCTGTTTGCCGAAAAGGCACAGGGAATTACTTATCCTGGACCACACTGAACAGACTAATTTAACTATAATGGCATTTTTGATGGGGATTGTTCGACAGTGGGGGGAAAAAGGAACAATTAAATCACCCTAGAGATGAGAAATTCCTCATGGGACCACTGTCCAGACAGAGTATACCAAATTTGCCTAAGGTTTATGATGGATTAAAACACTAACATTCTATTTCAAAAGCCTGAGAGGACACTCAGTTCCTTTTAACTTCTTCACCACCCCAGCTGTTTTGAGGGTGAAGAACAAGGTCTCAAACGTACACTGGGCTGGCAAAATGTTCAATTTGCCAGCAAAGTGGGGATCCACTTCCCTCAGTTATCTTACAAAACCTTTAAGCTCTTGAGGCCACTGAAAATGTACAGTCAAGTCCTAAAATTTCTCTTATCAATCACTTAAGACATTGCAGCCCCTTCTCTAAAGGGAAAATGCAAATCGGAATCCTGGCCAAGGTTTAATGGGGATCCTGAGCAAGGTTTTGGAAGGCTTGAGGAAAGGGAAGGAAGAGGAAAGGGAGGGTCAAGGAAAGAGAGGAAAAGACCCAGCAAAGGAAAAAGGCATTTTGCACAGTGGGGATTTAAAAAGAAAAAGTAAATGATGAATTGTAAGTTGTGATTTCCTTAACAGAGCTCCTCAAATGCATCCTGAAAGATGGAAGGCACAAGGACCAGGAAAACTTCTAACCTCTGGGTAACTGCTGGATGTCTGTCCCGGTGAATGAATCCAGGGGAAAGCTGTGCCAAGGCTCTGGCATGCAGCTCCTATAACTATGTTATTACATGTTAATCATCTAACTCAGTCAGCGCTCGTGGGCCAGCAGTTCCTGTCCAGGAAGCTCACTGGGATGGAAAACATGGAACAGGGCAGCTCTTGTAAAGACCCTGATCTGCAAATAAAACTGATGCCAGATGACCTCCCACAGCTCAGTGGAGATTGAGGCATGTGTCTTTCACCAAGAGGGATGGAGAAGAAAGGCCCCTGGAGCAGGACAGGACAGCCAGCAGACACTCACAGCTCCAAGGAGAGAGAAGTCCTTATGGACAGCCCAGAGCCTCAGCTTAAAGCTCAAAAGCCCCACAACTCCCAGAACTCTCTTGTACTTCCTGAATTCCTCCAGGTTTATGAATTTCTTCTATCCAAAGGCAAGAGGAGCTGTTTAAAACCCCTTCCTGCCAAAAAGCCCTGTGTGTACCTGACTGTTTAGGAAGGGCGCCTCATGGATTCCAACATGGGGCCAAGGCCGTTCCTAAACATGCACGGACAACTGAAGAGGGGCACAACTTCCTTGCTAGGCTTGGAGCACTGGAATATGAGATCCAAAAAGAAAAATAGGAAGGAAAAAGAACAACTTCTGAGCAGCAAACGCGCTGTGCAAAAACACAGACGTGTCCCTACGCACAGAAGGGCTGAAAAGGAAGGAAGGCGAGGATGAATTCCATGTCTTTGCAGCCCACTGTGGAATACCTGGTGAGATAAATCACCTCAGGGTAAGCAGAGACATGGGCCTGGTGCTTCACTGCCAGCAGGGAAAATGTGCTTGGTGCAGCCAAGTGCCTCATATCCCTGCTTAGACACGCCATGGAAAAGGACGTGGCAACGCAGGAGCGGGCCCTGCTGGTGCCAACTGCTGCTCCCAGACACTGGGGCTGTGGATCTAAACCCCTGCCCAGCTCCAGGCTAAGGGAAAACAGAGAGGTGCTGCTTCTGCACCAGGGCTCATTTTCTTGGACAAGAAGGTGACATTTAGAGCCGCTAAGATAAAAGAGAAAAATTATTTCCTATGAAAATGTGTGCCTCCGTCCCCTTCATTTGCTGATGAAGGGACAAGAATTCACTTCATCCTCAGGGAAAAAACCTCACATCTATGTTTTTTTTATACTAGGTACCATGAAATAAAGAGCCTATCCCCTGTACTGCACTGCTGCTTTCAAGGAAAACAAAGAAGGAACACACATGCAGCACACGCTTGATTCAAAAATCACTTTTATTTTTGATCCTCAGCTGATCCCAGCTTTCTGAAACCCACAAGCAGATGAGATTTGCTCCACGAGAGGCATCACATTACTGTATTAATAAATCTTAACTGCAAACCATCCAGAGGATGCAGCTCCAGGCTAAGTAGTGGCATTTTAATCACATTATTTAAAAAAAAAAAATCTTGACCACTGTAGGAGTTAACAAGCAAGCCTTTCAACTGAAATATCCAATTCTGATCTCATTTTTCAGTAGCAACTTCTTATCTTTCTAATGAAATTAAAATGAACCTCATTTTCCACTGCTAATTTGAAATAATCCCTAAGCAGAACTGCTCTACACTAGCTAACATTTATTTTAAAAGCCACTGGATTTATTCAGAGTAGAAGCTATCTGCAATGGGAGACTTAAAACATGGGGAGGGAAAAAACCCCAGCATATTTTATTACCTTTCCACTCTCATTTTTGCCCAGCACAAACTACTGACAGAAACAGAAATCTGATTTAAAAAGCATAAAATCAGGATTTCTTTAAACTTCTGACAACTAAGTGCACACAGATGTTTCGAAAGGAAACAGGAAAGCACAATTTTTGGTAGAAGCACAAGTACAGTACCATTTACTGTGCATTAAGCTAGGGCTTTTTACTCTGTTCACAATTTTCAACCCAAAGATTAAAGACATTTTCTTTCAAGAAACGTTTCCTTTTGAGCTTTATGGTGTTACAACAAAGCACCCATTTTTGTGTGCTCAGGAAACTTCCAAGACAATCTGTCAGCCCAGAAATCCATCCTTAGGTGCACTACCAGCAGCTGGTGCCACAGACAATGTCCCTGTTTTAAAGAAAGGCAAAACAAAAATGTCCTGGGTGTTGCTCAGCTGGACTTGTCCTTCTGTGCTGCAGCCTCTAGCAGACACTGAGAGGTTTTTCCAGTCACACTCACCATCCAAACCACCTCGAGGCACAGCCCTGGCCTTCCCCTTCCCTTCTCCCCTTATCTTGGCATGAGCCAGCTGGCAGAAAGACTCCGGCATGGATTTGCCCAACGCCTCCCACACTCTCTGGCTTCCAGAGTGACACCAGCGTGTCTCCTCGTGGCCTGCAATTCAGAAAAAATAACATGGGTTTCCCTCTTTCTAAGTATAAAGGGAGAGGCCGTGCTGGCTGTGTGGAGCTGGAAACTCCCTGCCAGGAGCAGCCAGAGGGAGGAAGACCGAGTGCCTCTGCACAGGTGGAAATCACTCAGAGAGCCACGAACACGAGCTGACCTTGGCTATACAAGGGGTTCAGTCTGTCAAGCAAGAGGCAGAACTTCTGTGACACTTGAAGGAAACAGTGTTTCCAAGCACCGTTTAAAACACAACCAAAAGTTGCTGCAGGTTTCTTTCGGGGGCTGTCAAGACCCTCCCCAGCACATCATTAAGAGGAGCGAACACGTTTAGTCTGCCTCAACTCCCTCCCAAGCCACCCCTCCAGCAACCTCCCTACATGCCCTTCTTGGAGCACAAAAACTTCCTGGGCCTTGAGTGCACCTGGGAAGGCCAAACGAGCTGTTCCCAGAGTGCCCACGTGCAGAGCACATACCCACCTCTGCTCCAGGAGAAAGCAAACCCCAGACATCTGCTGCCTCCCAGCCTCGCCTAACAAATCCCCAAGCCAGCCTGCTGTGGGACTGGAAGCAGGTCCAGAAGCATTCCAGAGACACAGAGTAGCTCAGCCACCTCCTTTTAGCCCAGAGCACCAGAGCAAGGCAGACAAGTGTTACTGAGCAAAACACTGTTCATGAATTCTTAAAAACTGTGATTCCTGTACCAAGTCACTCATGGGTTACATTTCTAGAGACGCCAGAAAAGAAAAGGTGCTGGGTTTGTAAGTGTGAGACAGGGTACACCAGACTGTGATAAGCTAACGGGGAAAAGCATTAAGCTGTTGTCATTAGCAGCTCATTAATTCTGGGAAAGAAACACAGAACACAGCCTGGCCCTGCACTGATGCTTCACAAAGCACCATCTCCATCCTGCCTGGGACTGCACATCTGTGGCTCCCAACACTGTGGGAACACCTCGCGTCTTTTCACCCACTGAAGCCCCAGTTAGACTGGCTTGGTCCAAAGGCTTGGGCAGAATTCCCAACCTCTCCAAGGAGAGAGGTGTTTTCCAGCAGACTGGAAGCTGACAGACCTGTGACCTGCACCCCCAGTTACAGAGGGGACAAAAAGCAGGAGCTGGAGTCACGCTGAACAGCACCCCCTCAAAGCCTTCCCCAGCACAACGTGTAGGAGCTCACCTACCTCAAATAAGAAGCCGTGGTAGACACAGGCACCTGTGGGACCGAAACAAAAATAAGCCAGGTTAGAAGTGAGTAACAGCAGCAGCAGCAACACATCCTCCAGTGAACCTGCTTGCAGCAGGGGGCAGCCACAAAAAACACAGTATGGGGCTGCTGGGCAACCTCTGGATAAGGGACAGGACCTCTGGCCTAGCCAGGCTCAAAAGAGGCACAAACAAGGCAAGATACAAAAGGGGGAACCTGCCAAAATAACAGTGAGAAGAGCCAGAGTGAATTCCCACTCCTAAATCACTCCTGCGTGGCCAACAGGACAGGCTCACAGGGCTCCTCCTGCTTCAGCTTTGCCCTCCTCACTGGCACTGCTGGCTGAGAGACAGCTTCTTCAAGCCAGGGCCAGAGGTAGTCGCACATCCAGGCACACTTCCCATATCCTACCCCAACAATCAAACGAAAGCTTAGGAAGTAAAAGCAGGAATAAGCTGAAGGACAGCTCTTCTATGGATTTTCTGGGAAATGGTTGTTCTCCAGCAACTACACTGTCTCCCAAAAGCGTGATGAGAATGTGCAATCCAAACCAACCCGAGGAACTCCAAGATGAAAAGGAAAGAGACAGCGGGAAAGGCTGCCTCCAGGGACCTCCCAGAAAAGTCAGAATTTCCTTGTCAAAGAGTGGAGTTTCCCGAGAAATGCAGATTAGACAAATCTGTACAGAAATCCTGAGAGCTACACTTCTTGGAATCAAAAGCTCCTCCTTTAAGCTTATCTTCAGCTTGGCTGCAAGAGGCTGTGGAGGCACCATCGGGAATTATTTCCCCTTGCCGAGAAGATGAGCTATAGGAGCCCAGTCACGCTTCTCTCAAATTCAGCGAATAGCTGTTCTTTTGGCAAGAGAATATAATTTCAAGGTTCATCATCCAGCTGCACCTCAAAATTCAGTGCAAAACACAAGGTCACACATTGTTGGAAGGCACAAGGGGGGCAAAAAACCCCAAAAACTTAATATCAGTTAGCCAAGACCAGCACAACCCATCTGTTTTACCTCTCCAGGGCTGGCTGCCTTTTCTTTTTAGCTCATTGACAGCTACAGCTCCTTAAAATACCAGTGTACTCATCCCCTCCGGGGCCAGAGCAGGGAATAAGGGACCATATAGGACTAGAAAGCAAACCCACCAAGTCCCTTGTGATCCTGGTCCTCCTTCCCCAAGGAGAGCAAAGACACATCTCCCTCCTTTACAAGCTACCAAGATAGAACCCAACTTTGCAGGACTTGGAAAATCCTTAGTTACAAATATATTTCACTTTTATTCCCAATTATGAGTGAGCAAAAGACACTACACACGCATTAATTGAGGTTGTTGTGCAACAGTGCCCTGATTTTCCATGCAACTCCAAGTCCTAGCTGTGATGGACACCTGTTGCACTGCACACCTGAAAAGCATTCTGCATATTATGACTTCCACATGCTGAAGCACCTAAAGAAGAAACCCCCAGGCTTAATTCTGTGGTATTTTTGTGGGGGGTTTCTTGGATGCAGGTTGTTGGTAATGTGGTTTGAGAGGTTTTATTTTTGGTCAAAGTGAACTCCGCCAGAGCGCTACCCAACGAGTTAGTATCCCAAATCCCCACCCAGCAGCTCCTCAGCCCGCACACGCACATCGCAGATTTTAACCGCTGTTACTCACTAGGACAGCCATGGCAAACGGGAATCACGCTGGGAGCAGGATTTGGGGAGAGTGCCACTTGGGAAACCAACAACCTACAGCCAAAGCACAAGCTAGAGAACAACCCAGGAGCACGAACGCCGCCAATCCGCACTCCCAAACTCCAAATACCAGCAGCGTGGCTGCCCGGCAGCATCGCGCAACCCGGCGCTGGCCACAAGTCAGCGCAGCACCCCGAGACCGAACCCAGCTCCCGCTGTCCCTCCGAGCGCTCCCATCCACAGGCGGCAAGTTGGCCCCAGCCGCCTCCTCCTAACACCAGGAGGAGAGGATGGCTGCTGCCGGCTCCCCTCACGCTTCCCAGGCACCCAGCGGCTCCCACCGCCGCATTCCCGAGCCCTCCGCACGGCCAGCACCGCCCGCGGGTGTGTGAGGGCTGCGGCCGGCTCTGCCCGCCCCGGCTCGGCCCCTCAGCGCGGGCAGGGGCCGCTGGCTGCGGGCTCGCACCGCTCGAACCCCGTTCGGGGCCAGCACCCCCTCACCTGAGCACGGCCAAACGCCGGGCTGCCCTCCCTTCTCGCCCGGAGCGGGACGCGCGTCCCTCCGTGCCCGGCCCTCGGCGGCCGCTGCCGGCGGGAAGAGTCGGGCACGGCTTCGCCCCTTTCCCCCTCACCTCGCCTGTGGAGGAGCCGCCAAAATGGCGGGGGGCGGAGGCGGACCCCCGCCCGGGCCGGGAGCGCGGCGAGGGAGGCAGGGAGGCACGGCCGTCCCGCACCCCGCAGCCAAGGCTGCCTCGGAGCCGGCTCTTCTCCTCAGGGACCCCAGCCCCCGCGGGACGGGGACGCGCCCGGCGCGGCCACTCACCTGAGACGGCATCGGCCAGCGCGGCGCGGNCCCCCGCCCCGCCCCGGGCAGCGCTGCGCCCTCCTTCCTCCCGGCACCGGCAGCCTCTCCTCCTACTCCTACTCCTACTCCTAGCCGGCACCTTGCGCCGCGGGGCCAGGGGATCCTGGCTACTCCTCCTCCCCGCCAGCTACCTGGGGATGGAGCAGCCGCCGGCAATCCCGCAGCCCGTCCCAGCCGCGGCAGTGCCGGCATTAGGCAATGCAAACGTGTTTGTGTTGGATCTAACCCCACTGATTTGGTCCATGCCGGTGGCTGGAAGTGAGATGTCACTCTCTCTCACTCCCCGGGGTTGGAAGCTTCTAAGTTGTTGTGTTGTGAGTGTCAGTTTGGGTTGTAGGATTATAAAAAGTATCAAAGCCCGGTCTGCTCCCATGTCCATTTCTTCTTGCCATGGCTGATGCTGTGCTGTTCCTTTCTAGAGCAAATCCAAGAGTTAAACACAAACATTACAATCACAAATCAAGCACTGAAATTGAAAAAAA
Source organism: Anthoscopus minutus (assembly GCA_013399455.1). Taxonomy (NCBI): domain Eukaryota; kingdom Metazoa; phylum Chordata; class Aves; order Passeriformes; family Paridae; genus Anthoscopus; species Anthoscopus minutus. The sequence continues at coordinate 630,240 of VWYI01042535.1, read as the reverse complement.
AAACAAAAACAAAAAAAACCCCAAGACTCAAGTTAAACTGTTGCCCTTAGAGTGTTTTCTTGATTTAAGCACCTCTACACACACAGTTCCATGTCCACTCAGGAAAAGCTTCCCATGTCACCCCTCCAGCACAGCACACTCAACAGATCTCAGAGACAATATTTCCAAATGAAATTTTGGCTCTTTCAAGTCAGAGGATAAAGAAAAAAGCCCCAAGTTTGAAGTTACAGCCATTAAACTGCTACGAGCCAAAGCCTCAAGTTACAATGAACTTGGAAAGTGAGTTTATTTTTACTAGTCTATGAATGAAATGGGGTTTTTTTCCCCTGCTAATTTCAGCATTCCTGCTCCATAGCAGTATCCCACTTCCCACATAGCAGCTGGTTGCACAGGGCTGGGCTGCTGCTGCCTTCATCTCCTGCTTGCCTGATTTAAATGCAACGACGGCAGCTCAATTTGATAATAATTCCCCATGGTAATTCCATCTGTTCAGTTTTGATTCACTTCCTAATGAACACTACCATCTTGAACTCTGAGTTGGAGGTCAGATTTTAATTTGTTTTCCCCCTCCCCATGACTGTATGGCTTCCATCACAGTGCTGGAATTCCCACAACAAATGTGAGAAGCGAAATGTACAGTGTGGCACTGCTCTAAGATCCAAACAGTGACTGGCAGGATGAGTTTCTCCGTGTTCTACCCAGTAAATACTCATTAGCAGAGGGTCATGTTTTATAAAAACAGGAGCAGGGAGGCACAACAACCACCTCTGCACACTCCAGCACTGAGCAAAGAAAAATTTCATGCCTCTTTCAAATACAGTAGAAATGACAAAAGGGAGAAATACACAATTCCCAGTCCTCTCCTAACTCCTCAGGTGAAACTTGACCAAACTCAAAGAAGCACCAGCATGAAAGAACAGGTGGAAATAATAAAAAGCCAAGCACACAGACAGTTCAGTAACTTCATATAAATGTTATATAAATGAAATATTTTAATCCCTTGCCTTGTTCATCTTGCTGCTGCTGCTCTTTAGGTTTTTACAGCTTGTTTCCCTGGTCCAGCTACAGGCTCCGCCTCAGTTTCTCCTACCTTCCTTCCTGCTGTCCTGAGAACACTGCTCCAAAGATGCTGTTAAAAGTCAGAACTCAAGACCCATAATTTTGCAATTTACCCATTCCACAGCATGAAGGGAGAGCTTTTCCCTCTAGAAAACACTAATTTTCCAGCATTTCTCAAGTTTTACACTTGGTGCAAAAGACCTGAAATTTTCTGAAATTCAAAGTTTGGTAAAGTTTTGTCCTTCACACCCTATTTAACACAAAAGCAGCATTTTTGTTTTGAGTCTATCTACAGATGGGCAGCAAACAAAATCATAAAATAACCTTCAGAACCGCTCAGGAGAAACAGGAGATAGTTCTAAGGCTGAAAGCTTGAAAAGTGCAACTTGCAAAGCAATGACCCAGCTGTCAGCTGCTGCCACAAATCAGAAACATCAGCACCAGAAGTGACTGGGGTTGCAGAAATAAAACACTCTTAGCCTCTCTTTTATCAAACCTCTCTAAGGCAGAGGTCACTCTTCTACAAGTTGGTGTAAAAGATCCATTTCTCTACTTGGGAAATCCCTGGCTGAAGAGATTGGAGCCAGACATATTTTGTGTTCCTGGAGAGCCAGGCATGTGCTGGCACAGACTTCCATAGAACAGCTGGAGAAACATGGTTATGAGAAGGAACCATCTCTGGCAAGTGAACGAGTTTTTATGTGGATCCCCCCACTTCCAGAGTGCCTGACAGATAAATATTTTTCCAGGTTTTAACTGGGTTTTAACAATTCTTTTTTTTAATAAGCCTGTTTAAAATCAACAAGAGTGGTCCATGAAAACAATATGGCATTGCAGCATCACCTCATGCAGACTTAACCCAGCATCATCCAGCACCTGGCAATTTGGGAAGACTGGCATTTTCCTCTTGCCTTCCAAGCAGTCTTGGAGGTGACACACTGACAATTCTCCCTTCATGTCCTGGTGGGATGAAGCCACTAGTCCCATGCAAGCTGAGGTACTGACAGAAATAACTGCTTGGAGAAGAGTTGTTTATCCCTAACAGTGTTTTTTGTCAGCCTCAAGAGCTTTTTTCCCCCCTCTCTCCTATTTCAGTCAACCCAAGTTATCCCACACTGATTTTCAGCTACAGCATCAGCCTCTCCCAGAGTTTGAAGACTGCCAAGACCAATGGTATTGCAGAACATGGATAAAATAATTATACTTCATCTTTTAGAACACTTATCTCAGCACTAAAAACCTGTCACCCCTGGAGGCAGCTCTAACATCCCTGCCCTGCTCCTCTAACCACGGCAGAACTCACAGCACAAGCCTCGTGAACCAAGTTTGACCCACAGGGATTCCAGGTTTTTTGGAGGGCCACGAATTCCCCTACAAGTCCAGGTTGAGGCTGAGTGTCAGCCTAAACCCTGCATTCCCCACAACTGCACACAGGCTCCTAGATGACAACTTCTTCCTTGTTTGGGCAAACGTTTCTGCGTGCACTAACCGTGAATCCCGGCTCTTCTCCTTAGTTAAACTAACAGCAGGTTCAGATAAAACAAATCTGAGAGCCACCATACATCAGCTGCACTGCTGAAGGTGCTGCAGCACTCCCTCTCTTCTACAGTGATTTCCAGAAGCCAGCAGTGCCACAGCAGTCATACCTAGTGTGACAATTCAAGTGACTTTTAAGGCACATTGGCACACGTACGAGTCCCACACCGCACGTTTGGGGACTAAGCTTATTAAAAAGCAACCATCTCATGTTGTCTTCCTCCCTTACATCTCTGCCCCTATGCCAATCAAGCATTCCAGGCTAAAAAGAAGTCACAACGCCCTCAACACCTTGTGCAGCACTGTTTCAGCACGGCACAGACCAGGGGCACAGCTCCTTTAGCAATCAGCAGTGCAGAAATGCGAGTTCAGAGCCGCCCCTGAAAACTTGCTGAGCTCAGGAGCTACTTCTCTTGCTCACCCGACCTCCAGAGGTCGAGATTTACTGTGTCCCCACAGTACTCGGATTTTCCAAGTACAGATTCCTGCAGGAACGTTTGTTATTCCACGCTTTTATTGCCTGAGAGCTGCTGATTTAAGCTCACCTGTACATTTATGCTTAGGCATCACTTTTTTTTTATTTTAAATCCACCCATTGGAGAGGCCAGGCCTATCTTTTTCCAAAATGGATAGTGAAGTCTTGGAAATAAGCCAAGAGAACAGAGAGAAGGCAAATAAACCTATGCAGGTGATACCACAGGCTTTGCTTCTCCACGCCAAGAGGTAACTCACCTTCAAATTGTTCCTTTTGGGTCACAAACAGAACACAGCCATTGGGATTCCTCATAAAATTCCTTATATGCCTAATGCCTTAGCAATAAAGATATTGAAGTGCACTGGCACTGCTTTTCCCACTTACAACATGGAAAGGCTATTGTGTAAAAGCTTCCTAGACACACCTGAAGGGATTTTCTTTGATCAAACTCTGAGCAAAGCACCCCACACAACCAAAAATAATCAGAGTGGCCTGACAGGAATTGGTCACCCTGACTGACAGCAGCCAAATGTTTCAGATGGGAGCTAAAACAATTTCCATGCAGCCAGATGCGAATAACCCCTTGGAAAATCAAGGCCTACCTCTAATAATAGGAATGATTCAAAGCCACAAACCTTTCCAGATTTGGACCAGCTCATCCCTGTTGTAAATAGCCAATCCTTTCTGGGACCAGCTTACGTTTCGGGGTGCAGCTTTATGAACATTTGGTTAGCAACAGAGCCCCCGAAAAAACCCGCCCGAGGACAAATGCCAACGCCTCTCCAAAAGGGAAGGGCTGGAGCGCCACCTCCTGGAATGAAAGCAGAATACACCAGGAAAGAGAGCCGGGTCTCCAGTTCATATTTCAGAAAACCAGGTGAGGAAAAAAGACACAAGAACAAGGTGCACGTTTACTCCCCACCCTCAAAACACATCCAGTTCTTCCTTAGAAAAAACGTTTGCATGGCTCTGACAACGGGTTCGTGTTTGTGACAACGTTACACCGAATTTATACGTGAAATCCACAAGTCCCACTTATTTTTTATTCTCACAGTGCATGATTTGAATGACACCATTTGCTGCCCGAGCTCCACCACCAGATGCACAAGGAAAAGACATCAGGTACTAACAGATTCTTGGCTAGCTGGCTTTTGTTCATCTTCATCAACTGCGTTTTCCTCTTCTTTTTCTTCCACTTTCTCTACCTGAGGCAGGATTCCATCGAGGTTCAGCAGCAAACCTTCACTGGTGGAAGATCTGATCACCAACCTCTGCACAATGGGATCTGGGAAACAAAGGGCACCACCAAACTGGTCACTCCACCCCTCTCCATGTCTCCAGGCTGACTGCTCTCAGCAAAAGTCTTCAGTCAAGCCAGAACATCACAAGAATCAAGCTTGACACTCCAAACCAGTAGAAAAGCTACTGAGAACCAGAAAAGCTAATCCTTACTGAACCAGGCTGATGTAAACCGATTTATATTCATTAAAAAAAAAAACCAAAAAACCAAACCAAAACACCCCCCTCTGCACTACTTATTGTATTTCAAGTCAGGCAACCCCTCACAGTTTTTATTTAGGCTTCTCAAGGCACGTGTAATTGGCATTTTGTGGTCTGGTCTCTGCAGCTACTATGAACAGCATCACTGTGAGAGGGGCAACATCATTCTTCTGGCAGCTTTAAGATAAAAAAAGCCAGCTTTAAGATAAAAAAAATGAGCATTTAGCTTACACAAAGCTTCATCTCTAAAACTATTTCATGAATCACCATTTCCTCTCCAGCTAAGCAGATGGCCTTTGCTTTAAGTTGACTTCATTATTCCTTTGTAACTCCTTTTGCTAAAGAATTTTTAAAATGAAAAAAGAAACCATTTTTTCCCTTAGAGAAGCAGGAATTTCAGATACTTTGGGAATAACAGTCCAGGATTGAACGCCCTATTTCCCACTTTTGTTTGCTGCAAAATGGGCAAGCACATTAGAACAACGACTCCTTACCGAAATTGGACGGCTTGAAGGTGCAGATATCATGGATAATTGTTTTCAGATTTGCAATTATGTGCTCAGCAGGCATATCCAGCTGCAAAAGGATAATGCCAAGTTAGTTATAGTGATGCTTGGAGATCAGATGAATCAACCTGAGAGCACTGGTGTTTATGTTTACATTTGGATAGATTTCCTTCGTCCGTGTTCGCTGTGAAGGAGTGACAAATCCCATTAACAGCCTTATCCAAATGACTCAGGGAAAATAAGTATTTTATACATGCTGCTATGCTCACTATTCTCCATATTTCCACTCCGAGCTCTGTAAAAACATGCAGCCTTAAAGGGGTGAGAAGTCTTTAAAAAAATTTGATACATACACGAGAGGTTTTGCAAAAACCTTATTAACACAAATGATTTGGGGAAAGGAGCTTCGAGAAGCAGCTGTCAAAGACCACGAAATGCATCAACCCCAAAAACATCCACACCTAAAACTGAAGGCATGAAGAGCTTGAACAGAATGAAATCAATCAAAAGAATCAACTAAACAGCTCCAAAGGGAAGACAGGTCATGCTCAGAGGCTTCCAAGTACTTCCAAACAGTTCCCACATCCAGCTGAATATCCCATCTTTCCACAGTAAATCCTTGTAGATGCACACCTACCTTGATGTTTGAAGTTTTGAACACTTCTCTCCAGAGCAGCACAATGTGCTGTAAAAAGGTTCAGCTAAGTTATTTGTTCCCTTTTTATTTCTCAAATAAGTTTGACTCCCTCAACAGCAAGATGCAGAATTCCAGCTAAACACAAATATACAAACAAGGAAGCCCTTGGAACGCCTGAGCAGAGCTCAGAGCAGCTAATCAGAATTAATAAATTCATTTGTTTCCAACAATGCCAGGCAGAGCTCCAGGTATTTCTGACCCTTCCTTCCAGCGCCACCCTCAGTCAGAGAAAAACTAAGTATCAAGCAGGATTACAAAGACATAAACCAGGAAGAAAACAAGAAAACACTACAGCTTAGGGCAGAAAAAGTAAATAAAAAAGCCAAAATTCATGTTCTGTTTCAGGTGTAAGACAAACAATTCTTGCTTTCTACTCCAGTACATGACTATAGCTATCAAAATGAGAAGCAAAGACCTTTTGACTCTCATGTGCATATTGACCATGGACTTGCAAACCCACAGTTTGTTTACTTCCCAAAAAAAAAAAAAGTTTAAAACCAGCTGAAGATGCCACATAACAAAGAGCTCCATTTCATCACAGGTTAGTTAAAGAAAGTGGTCAAAATTTTTGAGAAACAGATGGAAAACATGTTTTTTCCCCTTCTTTGAATACTACAGTTCTGCTCAGAAGAGAAAATTTAGAGAACTCTCTACAAAACTTACTCTGGCTATTCTTGTCTTGATTATATTCTCATCCTCTACCGCATACTCGAGACATTCTCTGAAGAACCGCAGCATTTGGGGAATGTCACTGCCCAGGGACTCTATTAAAAAAAAAAAAAAGCAAAGAATTTGTCTGAGTAATGCCTATGAGCATAGACAGGTTTGGCATCAGAAAAGAGATAATGCAATCTGTTAATTAAGGGAAGCAAACGCCACTCCAAAACGCAGTTTCACTGACAAGACAATGGTGTTCTCACTTAGATGATAAAAACAATTTCCATGTTCCCTCCCTTCCCCATCAAACCCCAGGATTAATAAGCACAGGAGCAGCCAGCAGGCAAACTTCTCTGGGTTCTAATCCCAGATTTGCCCATTGTAGGAAAAAAAGGATTCCTCAAGTTACCTTTAACTAAGACAAGCAGTGCAGTCACCTACAGCCTAATATCAAATGGAACTGCACATCCTCACCAAAAAAACATTTCAGTGGCATGCCTGGTGCTCCATCTCCTTCAGGAGTTTGCAACAGTTGTAACAGAGAACTGCTTCTTACTTCTGTGGGTGCTGGGGTACTTCCGTTTCAGTTTGTTCCTCAGGGGTATCAGCTTGGGCATTATGGCAGGGACAGCCACGTAGAAATCAGCTTGGATTTCATCCTCCAAGATCTGCAATGAACACAGTTCAACAGACTAGACTTAAGCTGACCCATGGAAGTGTCCCATCTGCCACTCTTCACCCTGGCTGCTGCCTCCCAGCTAGAGTTCACTGAATCTCAGGCTTCCTCCCTTCCCCAGGCCCCCATCCTGTTTAAATGAGGATATTTATTTAATTCTTTAAGAAAAATACATACCCATTTGATTAATTCAACACCTCCCACGATGGCAGCTCCATGCTCTCGAGCTACTTCAGCTTCTTGCTCATTCTGCTCAGAGAAAAGAACTAATTACAAAAAGCTGGACTACCAGTCAGGCTGTTGGGTCTGCTGTCACTTGAGCTCAGGGAAGAGAATTTTCAACAAGTATGCCCAAACAGTAATCAAATCAACCCATGGCACCTCTCTGGGATCATCTCACACAGACAAAAGCATTAATTGGCAAAGGACAGCTTCAAGAGTGTGCTGGACACAAAAGAAACCTCATGAAAACAAAGGAATCCTGGCTCACCCACCTCTGTAAACACCAAAACCTTGTTCACTTCATCTGTAAAGCGATGGGGAAGAGCGACGCTACTGGAAAAAGGATCCACTTTTTTCTGGCAAGAAAATAAAAAAAATAAAGTAAATAAAAAGAAGTTATGGCTTGAGGGTAAACTACACAATCACAGGGAGCAGGTCCCCTAAATATGAAAAAAAAAAAGAAAATGCAGCCTGTCTTCACCCTGTGACCACCACCAAGTGTGGGCAGACCCAAAGCCTCCACAAGTGCCAGAACTCGCAGGCCCTCTCCCAGCCCACCTTCTTCTGCAGTGCCATGTCCAGGAACACATTGATGTACACAAACTGCTTGGGGTGGGTGAAGTCCAGCTCCTGGAATTCCTTGAGCATGCCCACAGCCTGCTCCAACTCGTAGGAGGGTCTCCTGTAGAGCCATGTCAGGTACACGTCGTCCACGGGCTTGCTCATCAGCAGCCGCCTCCGAGGGGGGGGTTTCTCCTTGACCTTCTCCTGCCTGGGCCTCTTGGCATCTTTTTTGGCAGTTCTAAGACCAAGAGAAAACAAAACCAAAACAATCCCAAACACATTGTGAATTGATGAGTTTGGCATTTTTAATCATCACAGTGGAGTGCAGCAATCCAACCTTCGGCAAAAAAGGTTTTCTCCTCCCCTTCCTGAGGTATTTTGCATACAGTTAAACACCCGGTTCTCATTCTCCCCGCTATTTTCAGAGGGTCTCCAGGCGAGGAAAAGAACATGAAAATGATAACTGGATGCTCCATTCTTCTATGAGCAGGGCAAAAGAGTCTGCAGAGTCTGCAGCACTTGAGAATGTTTCTTTCTCCTGTACAGAGGTCGCCTTCGCTTCTCCCAGCCATGCTGATGAATTAAAGAGATGGCAAAATAAACAATAAAAAGGCAGCTGAAGGCCAGGAAGGGTTTGAAACCGATTCCAGGAGCTTGCCACCTTTCACGCCGACATGTGACGCCGCTACACCCCGCAAAAGCACAGTCCAAAACCACAGCGCCAAGCCTTCCCTGTGCCGCTACCACAGAATACACTCCCTACGAGTCCCGGCTGTTCTCCGGGCCCGGCTGTTCTCAGCCGGCTCTTGGACCGGCACTGTAGACACCAAACCCGCCCCACACCCCCCAACACCACGCGCACGGCCAAGGTAGCCTCCTGGGACGCAGGACCCGCACTCACTTGGCTGCGGCCGCGTAGGGCCGGGCGGTCGCAGGGCTCAGCACGGCGGGGACGGCGAGGCGCTGCTGCAGCCCGGGCAAGACCCACCCGCAGCCCGGGGCCAGTGCTGCAGGGCAAGAGCAAACACCGCCTCAGGCAAACGCCGCGACCTCCGGCGCCCTCGACCCGTCCAGGCAGGCCCGCCCCTCGCCCCGCTCCAGCCCCGGAGAAGTGCGCGGTGCCCACGCGTTGCTCAGCGCGGTCCCCTCACCTCGCCACAGGCAGCGGGCGCTGGGCGCCGCCATTTTGCCGAGCTGCCCTGGTACACCCCCGGAACGGTTCCCCGCGGAACTCGCTCCCCGAGGCCGAGGAGAAGCGTTCCGGCGGCCCGCGGGCCCGGCAGCTTCAGCGGTGTACCACCTACCGCCGTCCCCCCGCCCGCCACGCCCGGGCCTGTCGTTCCGCGGGTGCGCGGGATCCTCCGTCTGCCCGCTGCCCGTGGAGAGGTGACCCATTGCCGGGGGTTGGTTAAAAGCCTCCAGCTCGCTTCTTCACCGGCCTGAGAGAGGCCTCAGGGCAACCCTGGGTTTGTCTCGTAGCGCTGCAGGCCACTGGTTCCCCCTTCCCCGAACCAACATGGCGGCGGCTCTTGAGTGCAGTCAGAGCCGCGGCCCCCAGACATGGGGGCGTTTTACACCTGTTCAGCCACCTCTGTCCGGGACAACACTGCCTGTCTAACGCTCGGTATTGTCCTCTGCAAGCCACGCATAATTCCAGAAAGAGATTTCCCGGCTGCCATCTCACCCATATTCCCTTGCGGATTGGGATAGGAAAAGATGCCTAATTCGCTCTCCTTGAGCAGCATCCACTCACAAAGACTTTGTGTAACCATCTCCTGAGCTGCTTGAATTCGCACCACAAACTACAACGGTTAAAGGGGTCTTTTATTCCACACGGATGTGCTTTTTGTTTTGGCTAGAAACATTCCAATCCTGCAGTCCTCCCCAGTCAGTGCATGGCCAAGAATTTTTAAGTTAGGGAGAAAAAAATTATGTGAACTTCCACAATCAAATCACATCCAAGAGTTTTAAAATCAGGCATATGTGGCTACACAAAATTCCCCAATGGATCCACGTCCAAGAATTTTGGGATCAGACATGGGTAGCTATGCAAAATGAGTTGTAACAAAACTCCATTCATCCAGTCCAACTCCTGGCTCAGCATCCCGGGAGAGGATGGAGATGGGGAGGTGTGGGGACAATGAGAGGAAAAGCCTCAGCTGGGGAGTGACAGACACTTGTTTAAAACTCAACTGGGTGAAATGAAATTATTTTGGACGGGCCCTCAGTACGTGTGACTCCTGTAAGGGTGGTGGATGTGAGAGGAGACTGCTCAATGCGCACCTGTAGCCAGGAAACTTTCACCATCTTCCTGCAATCCCCTGTCAGCTTCTGCTTTCTTACACACGAGCTCTCTGCTGTGGACCACGGACTTTGGCAGAACGTGGGTTCACAGTTCATGTGTGCCCATCCCCAACACCTCACTCGCTCCAAAGCCCGCTCGCTACCAACTCCATCGCTGAGGCACGTCCCGCTCTCCGGCCATCAATGAACTTTTTGGGTCCAGAGTGAGCTCAAGCAGCTGCAGCAGAAAGCAAATTCCAATTAAAAGCCCCAGAGCCTGGTGTCTCGTCCCTCGCTGTGCTCCCCCGCCCACCTGTTGCTTCTTCAGGCACTCCCTACGTCTCCCTGATGCTTTTTAAAAAATTATTTTCTTTCCCCAGCACCGTTTTCCCACTTGGGCACGCACATACCCGCATCCGACCCCGCGCCGGGCTGCTGCTCGTGGTTTATCTCTCAATCCACCTTGCCCTCCCGCCCGTCCCGGTGGGCCACCAAAGGGATGCTGCCGTGCCCGGGAGGCGATGGGCTTTAGCACCGGAGCCGCATTTACCTGCGCTTCCCTGCTCCAGCCGCCCACAAGGTGCCACGGCCATTGGGCGCCGAATCAAACCCCATCATCACCTAGAGGAGGAGAAACAAAGGTGCCACACACCGACGGGATGCCCGCACACCCGAATCCCCGCTGAACGCGGGGCACCCCGTATTCCCAGGTGGACTCTTCCTTCTCCCTCCGCAGCGCGACGACAGCCGCGTCCTCGGCTGTAAAACCGGGGAGCGGGGAGGGAAAGGAACGGGCAAACTGCGGAGGTAAAACGGGCCTGGGGAGCTCTTTGGGGTGCTGCCGGCGCCCGTCCATGAGCGCTGACCCGGCCCCGCCAGCGCCCGCGCTCCCCCCACCGCGGCCCCGGCG
>VWYI01042535.1:560508-619032 GCA_013399455.1 Anthoscopus minutus | reverse complement strand
GTGTGCGAGGGCTGCGGGCAGAGCCCCCGCCGCGAGGAGATGGCGATGGGCCGGCCCCGCGGGGCAGCCCCGGAGGCCGCGGCGGCCGGAGCCGGAGCTCCCCCTGGGGATGCCGCGTTCGCCCCGGAGCCGCGGGTGGCGGCCGTGGGGCGAGCCGTGCTCGTGGGGCCGATTCCGGGCATGGGGGGAAGATCGGCTGTGGCCCGAATCCCGGCCATGGAGTGAAGTGTGGTCGTGGGGTGAACCCGGGCCCCGGAGTGAACCGCGGCCGTGAGGTGAACCTCAGCCGTGGGACAGACCCCGGCCGTGGGACGAGCCCCGGCTATGGGGTGAATCCTGGTCATGGGGCAGATGCCGGCCGTGGGACGAACCCCGGCTATGGGGTGAATCCTGGTCATGGGGTAAATCCCGGTCATGGGGCAAATCCCAGGCGTGAGGTGAACCTGCGGCACGGGACTAATCCCAGGCATGAGGTGAGCCACGGCTGGAGGTGATACTTGGCCGCGGGGCGAATGCCGGCCACGGGGCGAACGCTTGGCCCCAATCCCTTTGGCGTGCCATGGTGGGACATTCGCCTGGCACTGCGGGTGTCCCCCGGCGTGTCGGTGAGGGTGTGTTTGGGTTGAGGGGATTTTTGGGGCTAGGATGTTTTCGAGAGACACTGGTCTCGCCACCTTTTCCCAGTGGTTTCCCGATGGTCCGCAGCAGTTCCGTAGGAGGAAGATGACAGGAGTGGCACCTGCAATAAAACCTGGGCTGCCAGCCCAGGCGGCGGTGCTCGCAAATGAAAGCACACGCTTAAACGCTGAGGTTTGTTACAGTCTGGGGCTCGCTTGTTAAACTGAAGTGCTCCTGGTAAATGTGATGGAGGTGTCTGCTGCTCCCAGCCACATCACATTTTATCTGACCTTCTAGACCAGTGGCTTTTGTCGAGCCCATTTGGAAACTTTGAATAGGCTGAGTATTTGTTTTGGGGAGGTACAACTTCTCCTGAGTTGCCGTGCTGATAAGGATTTTACACAGCCTTGGTTAAGCAGGGAATTTTTCACAATTAAATCTGTACTGGTGCCCTCCCTTCCCTATGATGCTCCCCCACAACTCAGAGCTAGCCTAGAGGGGCAAACACCCATCCAGAAGTTGTTTGTGGTGTGTAGACGTGGCTCATAATGAAAGGAATGGTAATGTGTTTATTTTTAAAAAGGAAAAAAAAAATAGCACATTATTCCTAACAACTACGTGACATAACCCAGGGAATTTCCAGCAGCTGTATCCCAGTTTGAAGGCCAGTGAGCTCTCATCAAGGTGGAGCACGGCCCTTATGTCGATGTCACTGCCGGTGATTTTACTTCTGTGGAAAAGTGGTCCTGCCAAAGGTCCCTGTCCCGGAAGGCAGAATCCATGGGCACAGCCACATGCTGGTGGTGCCTCCCAGTAGATGCAGGCTGGTGGGACGCTGAGTGTTGCTGAGCGCTGCAGCCCAGTGTGGTGTCCTGGAGGGAGCCCTGCTCTCTCCCCACCGAGGGAGGGATTTCCAGCCTGATGTTAGAGTTTTGCTCTGGAGCAGATGGACAGTGTGCATGGCTGGCACCTCACGGCTGTGTGCTCTGGGATAACGATCCACATCACCAACCTGCAGGATTGAGTTGGTTCACCCAAACAGAACTTGTGTTTGAGCTCCAGCCCAGGCATTAAATCTCCTCCAGAGGTGATGGAGGGTGCCAAAAGCCCCGCTGCAGCGTGGCTGTCGGGTTTCAGGGAACAGTGGAAATTCTGCAGAGCTCTGCTGTCTGCTAAACAAATCCTGTTAAACACTTTCAGTTTTGTTCCCTTCTTACTAATAAAAGCGGGGGCTGCTCCAAGTGCTGAAGTACAGCACAATTTAATTTATTCCCTTTTATCTCTTCCTGCAGGGGCTCATTCTCCTTTAGCGTGTGCATTTAATTGAAGGATAAAACTCAGTGTAAATGGCCCATAGGTGTTCCTGTGCAAAGTTTGGTTTTCTCTCATCCCTGGAAGGCCAGACCCTAATGTGTCAGGGGTAAGACTCCCCCATCAGCAGACTGCTGGACAAGCTTACCTTGCAGGTGCTGCAGCACAAAAAAGGCAAAACTTTGCATCTCCGTGCCAGTGGCTGCAGAGTTTCCCACCGGGTGTGCACGGAGAACTTCTGCTGGCACAGCTCTGTCTGAGCGCACCGTGACGGAGCGTGACCCGTGACTGACAGAGCTGTGCCAGCACAAGTCCCAGCTGCAGGAGCAGTTATCTGCAGGAGTGCACTTTTACTGATAGAGCTTGTTTTCGTTTGCTGAAGGGTGTTCTTCCCTGTCCCTAGTAGCAGCACTGCTTCTAGGGATGTAGCCTGCTCAGGCATTTATCTGCCTGCTTGGGAAGGGAAGGGAACGGATGGCTGCTCTGGGTGTATTTGCCATGTGCATGGCTCTCCTCTTCCCATCCAGAATCTGTAGGAGCTCTGTCACATTGGCAGTGGGAATTGTCTGGCAGTCGGAATTGTGGAACCGAGTGATGTTATGGCTGTTTTCTTCCCATGGGAAGGTGTTGATAAAACTTCCATTTCATGGGGTAAAGTGGGGTCATTTTGTTGTTTTCCATTAACAGCCGTGGCTTTGCAAAAAAGCCAGGCAGGCTTTTGACCAAGTTTAGCTTTCACACCAGTCCCAGAAAGCGATCCCAAGGTATGTGTGTGGACACTATCAGGAGAATTAAAAAGCACCAGTGGAGAAAAATTAATTCATTTCTGCACTGGGTAAGTCTCTACTTAATTTAAATCTAAACCACCAAGAATTAAAACTTGCAGTTAGGTAGATCACAGCAGCCACTGTCTTTTTTGTTTGAGTCAATGTGCACAAATGGGATGATGTGTTTCTTTTGTCTTATTAAAACCTTCCCCAAGGTTTTATGTGATAAAATCATGCATCAGTAACGTGCACAATTTCCAGGCAAGCTTTCTTGAACCACACCCAAGAAATTCTGCTAGATTCTAGCAGCTGTAATCTGCTGGACGCTTTTGGGTTACTTGGACTTTAAAGGGGAGATAAATCCAAATAAGTGCTTACTTTTTATTTGCTTACTGTTTATTGGAAAGAGGTTTTGAGAGTGCCAAAAGGGCACTCAAGGCAAGGAATGTAACCTGATTTGCAGACTACTGAGAAAGCAAAAGTAACTTTTTGGAGTTAAATTGAGCTTGGTTTTTTGGGAGCATAAGATGGCATTTGTGAAAACTTCAAAAAAATAAGTTAGGATATGTCTTAGGCATATTTAGATTCAGGAGGATTTGCTGTGGATTTAGTGCTTTAGAGCATTAAATGCTAAGCCTCTTGTAATATTTTTTTTTGTCCAGATTCTGTGGTTCTCGGGATGGCAGGTTGTAATCAAAGCTTGGGTGTTTGTTACAATGACAGTGTGGTGTAACTTTGCCTTCTGATTAATTCCTTGGGTTCCAGTGATTTGTCTGTGCAGCTTCTCCATCTCACCTGTAATGATTTAAAAAAAAAAAAACAAAACCACAAAAATAAACAAAAAGGAGGCCTCTTTATCAAGATCCTTAGGTGGTGACAGTATTTCTGGAATTCTGCTGCTCTCCTTCCCTGTCTTGTGCACCTTGGGGCTGTCGCCCAAATTCCTGCCACAAGACCACCTCAAAAAGATCAACTTAAAGTAAACTGAAGTGTCTGGCAGGAAATGGCAGCAAGAACTTAGCTTAGCAAGCACAGGATTTTCTGGATCCATTTGTGCCTTCAGGTCTCGGAGCTGGACACAGAAAGCACCATGGATGGCCTTTAGCTGAACTTGCTGACTGGCCCCGTTGGCAGCTTAGTAAATTCACAAAAGGGCTACATGACACTTACTTCCAGTGGCAAGGTTCTGAGCCTGACTTGAGTGCTGTTGTGTGGGAGAAAATTCCTCTCTCAGAGCTGAAGATGAGGGGGGGAAACAAAAAATCCTCACTCCCCGCCAAAACAAAAACAAACACCAAACTGAATTTAACTACAAGAGAGCACTGGTAGAAAAAAATGTTGCTGGAATCCTGTTTAGAACAACAACTCTGCAGTCTCTTGGGCATCTCCCTACAGAGAAGTAACTTTAGGAGTGTTCAGGCACTAGCAGAAAGCAATTTGACAGGTGGCCACAGAAAACAGAATTGAAGACAAGCAGAAATGCACTGTCTCCTGTTCTACGGGAAACACGTTTTATCCTTTCGAGGGGGACATGTTAAAGCAGCACTTAGAAAAATGCTCCAGGATGAAGAAAAAGCAGCTCCAAGCAATTGTAGCTGCAAGTCAGGGATTTTGGGAGCTGCATCCAGAGCAGGGAAGAGAAGAGAACCCCAGTGAGCTGTTGGGAGTCACGCGCACGAGTAATTTAACTGCGGCTCATAACCTGCACGTGCAGAGACAGAACAGTCGTGTGTGCTCACCCCTACTCTGGCATTTCCTGATGGCAGGCAGTACTGGTGTTTATGACTGCACAGCACCATTTATGCTCAGCATTCACCTGCACGTGGTGTATTGTCTTCCCCATTCTGCTTGCCTGGGGAGGAGCTTGGTGTTTTTTCTGAGAAAGACAAGGAAAAATGTGAATTAAGGGGCTGTGGGACTCCAGAGGCAGATTTACAGGATATGAAGGCTGGGGTATAAGTGCATGTTCCAAATTAAAATTATCTCTTCAGCAGAGTTTAGTTTTGGGTTACCCCTACTTGCAGCTGGAAGGTTGTGAAATTTCAGACATGAAAAGACAAATCCTTCAGAACACCCTACCACCATCCCTGTTGATGTGGATCTGGATTATTCCTTACCTCAAACAAAGCATAAAGGGAAACCTCTTGTCCCGAGGGCCTTTCCCCTTCCCAAGTTCTGCACCCAGCTGCACTCTCCAGAGGTTGTGTTTGGAACAGGAATGCAAAGCAAAGCTGCCGCTAAGTGTCCTTTATCCTGGCCGTGCATCCTTCCACAATTACCTCTGTAAGTCAACAGCTCCCCACACTGCTGCTCCCAAAGGCCTGCAAGGGAAGACACAATTAAACATCTCACTGCATGCTTTCTTTAAAGGCAAAAAAAGTTCCTAGGCTGAGGCAGCTCTGCAGGCTGCAGGAGAGGGAGGAATGTTTGGCCTCGTGTTGCTGCAGAGGGACACTCCTCCTTGCTTCGGTGTCAAACACATTTCCTTAAGTTCATCAGATTCCAGGAGTACAAAGAAAAGTACAAAACCCATAAGCTTTTGGTCAAGCTGTTAATAATAATCAGGATTTGTGGATGGTGTTCAAGTTTGCTGTTTACCCTTTAGGGCAACTGAATGAATTGCTCCAGTAGTTTTCCCCTCGCTTTTCAGGAATGCTTCCATCTGAGTGAACATCTTTGTGCCTTCTAATCACAAATTAGTTTTGCCCTTTTTTTTTCCCCCCCTTCCTAAGAAATCCATCTAAAGGCCCTTTTAAAAGGCTCTGAACTACAGCACCATCTAAAGAGAGTGCTGGAGCCCTCCTGAGCCCTCCTTCTGCAGATCTGTAGCTTTTTTTTTTCCCCCATAGGATATTCCCAGGAAACTGAGAAAGGGGGAAAGCAGAAAACCTACTTTGTATGCTTTGCTGGATATCACTATCCTGTGTGAGATCACAAGGGGGGTGTATATCACCAAAAAAAAGTCATTTATCCCGAGTCAACCTTGACACGTGGAAAATACCCTTTGCTCTTCCCACTCCCTCTATAGCTTAAAGTTCAATTCCTACTTACTGTGTTACATTAATTTACAACTGGCCCTGGCAGTGGGAAAGAGCACAGGATGAATGACTGCCCAGCCAAAATTTCCACTTGTGAACGCCTTTCCTTTAATCCCTTTTTTGTTCTGGGAGGTTAAGGAAGCAAAAGGAAAGCTGGGCCAGATGACTTCTCACATAGCAGAACAGTCCCAGGTGCCTCGAAGAGCCAGGCTCACATTTTCCCTCCATCCAAGTCACATCTTGCCACTGGGAGCAGGTCCATTTCCAGGGACATGTTCCTACGTATGCAGTGAGCCTCTTCCACCTCAGTCTGGAGCAGAAGACTAGGAAGGAATGCATCAGAGGAGTTAGGAATGTTTGGAGTGGACGAGAGAAGCACGTCTAGTAAGTGTTTTGAGACCAGGATAGACCTGGAGGTTTGAGACTAGGCCAGTGCTGAACTGTAGGGTGTTTTTCTGCCTGCTGTAGGAGCCTCAGGTGCTTCCCGTGCAGATAGAGGGGGAATAATTCAGTTTTAAGTCATTGGCCATTTATTTCATGGCAGCTGCAGGTCTGAGCAAAACAACCCTGGATGTGGGGAGATGAGTATAACTCACAAATATTTTCTGCTTGGAAAATTATGTGGTTGAAAACCAGGCTGTCAACAAGGCTTCAGCATTCCTGAATCCATACCTGCCTCTCACACCTACCCACTGTGTCTGTCCTTTTCTTTTACTCTCAATTCCTGTACACCAGGGCTTGGGATTGCATTTGTCTTCCTTAACTTCCTTTCAGAGAGCTCTGTATTTAACCTCTCACCTGCCAGTAGGTTAAGAAGTAACAGAAAACCAACCTGTTTGAAAACTTACAGCACAACTTGCCAAAGGTATTCCCTGGCTTTAGGTGAAATCCCTTCACATGCCTAATCAGAGGAACCCACACAGGTTCAGCCTCTCTTCTGGAGCAGGTTAGCCAGAGTAGCTGTGCCTGCCCCTGGATCCCTGGAAGTGTCCAAGGCCAGGCTGGACAGGGCTTGGAGCAGCCTGGGACAGTAGGAGGTGTCCCTGCCCGTGGCAGGGAGGTGGAACTGGATGGGCTTAAGGGTCCCTTCCAACCCAAACCAGTCTGGGATTCTGTTTGGAAGTTTACATACAGTGTAAATGCTCATGGGAAAGACTGGGATAATCAGATACAGAAGCAGCTGAACTGTCTTTTAATATTCAAATAATATGCTTTGCGCAGGCTATTAGGCAAACTTTTCTTCTTCTGAGATTAAAATGCAAAGTGCATTTGAACACACCCTCTGGAGAACAGGGTTCATTCCTATAAACTGGGGAGGTTTTTAACAGATCCCTTCTCTCTTCTCCTGAGCATACAAGCCCAGCTACTCTGGGCAGTAGTGCAGCATCCCGTGGCCTGTTCAAACTGAAAAGGCTCATTTATTGTGCCAGGGATTGCAAAACAGTTTCCACTATCGGTGTGTGCTTTTTCCTTTGGCTTCTTTTTTCTTGTTCTCCTCCTTCCTTTTAAAATCTTGAGCTTTGACTCATCCAAATTTACCTGTGGTTGAACAAAGCAAGCCTTGTAACTCTAAAGCTGTTTAAGTTTTACACGGTGGTAGATTTCTTTGGATTGGAGAGGGAGAATAACTGAAGTGTTGCTGGGCCCTGCTTATTTTGTGGAAGTGCTGGCAATCTCCCACTGAAAAGGGAAGATGACACTGTGGCCATGGAAATAATCTCCTTTCTCTTCTCCTAGCACAAACTTTTCTTTGAAGGATGAAAGGGTATTGATAATTCCAGCTGTATCTTAAAGTTGGTTCATTGAGAAGACCTCTCCCGAGTTCCTGCAGTGTGCATGGATTCATAATTCCTGTGTAGTTTTGCTCAAAAAAACAGGTCAATAGCTGACTTCTCTCCAGGTATTGATCCTTAGGAGCTGAATGAGGCACGGTGCTGGCTCACAGCAGCAGCCTGAGCAGGGTCTTGGTGATTTCTGAGGAGTGACTGAACAAGTGTCAGATCAGCCTCGTCCGTAGAGCAGCTCTTCCCCCATGACTCGGGGCACACCACGGCACTGCCAGCTCACTCTGCTCCTGCTGGTGGCAGTTTTCTGTCTGCCCAGCCCTAGGAAAACCTCCTGCTTTAGGCTGCAGCCATACATGGCTACTTCTCTCCCATGCCCACAGCCCAGGACAGCATTCTGGCTTGATCCAGCGCTGGCTTCTTCCTTCCCCAGACCCCCAGTGACTTCAGTTCCTAATCCTTTAAGCCACTCTGTCCTGGATCTCATTAGAAGCCCAGCACTCTCCAGCAGATGGAGCAGCATTGCAAATGGGTCATTTCTCTGAAACAGTGCGAGATACTTGGGTAAATAAGTAAGTCCACTGTTTAAACCAGCCCTTTGGGGGCTTCTGATGACATCTGTTTATAGGCTGGCTGCTGGACACGCTTCTGGCTCTACAGTAGCCCTTTGCATGCATTTCTGGTAAGCAGAGCCTTATTTTGGGGAGCAGCCTGCCCTGTGTTTGCAAGTGAAGCAGCCCCAAGAGCTGCTCTGGGAGCACAAAGTGTAAAAGGCACCTGCAGACAAAGGCAGGTGTCACTCGGTGGCCTGATGTGGATATTCAGGAGTTGTCATGCGCACACTGAGAGGTACCAGGCTGCTTCCAGCAGGGCAGGAAGTATTCTTTTGGAGTGAGGACTGACTCTCAACTGAGCCCAGCAATAAAGAGCAGCTGTGTAATGCTGTGTAGGATTTCCATGCAGTAAATAGTTCAGCTGGTCCTGTAAGTGGGGGTGTGACATGGAGGAAGAGGAAGGGTGGAAACCTGGATGTTCTTGTGTTACCTGTGGTTTAAGGAAAGACTGCTTCATTTAGAGAAGATGAGGGAATGAGGGGAGTAACTAGTGGGTGTATGTCAGTGGGACAATTAACATTTCCATCAAGTGAGTGCCGGTTGGCTCTGGAATTAATCAAATACAGCTCGTTCCCTCCCTTCCCACTCCTCCCCTTGGCTTTTGCTCATTGCTTCTGTGACTTGTCTGTGCTTCTCTGGGCTCAAAGAGATAATAACATCCCCCTGGGATCCCGGCACCACTGAATTTACAGCTTCAGGTTCATGGTTTCCTCTTACCAACCTCTTTCCCTATTCCCAACTTGAATTTCCTTGTGCTCTGTGTCAGACTTTCCTCAGGGGTTCTTTCCAATCTCCTCAAACATCGTTTTTTAATTGTTTGGGTTTTTTTTTTAAATTAAAAAAACCATGATGAGGCATTTATATTCTATTCCCTGCTAATCTCTATCCCCAGTCAGGGTGCTTGGAATATGAAGCTGAAAAGACACAGTACCTGGGCTGGCAGACTCGGGGTGCTCGTTGTATTCCTGGGAGAGGCAGCATACACGGAGGTTGAATATATTCCTGCAGCAAAGCATCATGAAAAAAGCTCAGAATTCCCATCTGAATTCCCCATTCTCCAATATTTTCTTGCTGGTTTATATACAGTAGGTGCTGTATATAAGGATACAGCAAATACTTTATCTTAAGCTAACACATCTGTACATACCCCACTCTTGGCACATTTCTTTCAGTCCCCTTAACATGGACAATCACCTGATTTCTCTCCCCCACAGAGTGCTCCAAGCCCAGTTTTGTATTTGTGGGTATCAGCTGTGCTTTCTCCTTGGGGAGGCCAAAACGGGGAGACTTTTGTCACACTCTCCTAAGAGCAGAGCAGTGCAGACGAGCACAGCCTTCCTCTCCTCTCTCCACCTCTGCAGCCACCTCGGGCTTGATTCCAAAACACATAAATGGGCATTTAGCTGAAGAGATAAAAAAGGTGCTGCTTCCCAGCTTTCAGCTTGACTTCCCAGTGCTGGACAACAACGTGTGCGTCCACACGCGCCCGCCCCATCAGCCAGCGGGATCGCTAATTCCTGGCAGGGATCACCATATGGAAGGGGATGGACGGACAGCTGTGCTCAGAGGAAGGAGGAGCCACTCAGGGCTGGCTGCTGGATTGATTCTGAAATGCTTTGGCAGTTTGACTCATCCATATAAAGAGGCTGGGGGGGAAAAAAAAAAGAGAGAATCACAAAGAATGTCACTGGGCTGAAGGTGATGGTTTAGAGCTGTGCTAAACATCCATGAGCACAGGGTTGCAGCAGGATGCAGGCACAGCTCTTCTCCATTTGCCTCCTCATTGGACGACTCATTTATGCACTGAGGTGTGAAGCAACTGAAACAAAACACCTTATGGTCACTGTAAGTTAAGAAACACATCTTCTACACTCTTTGAGGAAGGGACTGTGTGTTTTAAACCCAGAAGTTCCTGCTGTTTGTTGCCCAAAAAAAACATTTATTCCTGTTAAAAGCCTCTGCTGCAACTCAATAGCTCAACTTTTCCTCTCTGACACTCTTCACACCTTCAGTAGCATTCCATTATTTGGTTTTTTTTTCCCCAGGCTTTAAATGACAGTCAGCATGCCTCAGAGACAAAAAAAAAACCCAGCACAAAACCCCAAAGGTCCAAGGAAAAGGCGGGCACAGACCAACTGGTGAAAACATAGTGTACCTGCCCCTGGCCCTTTTTACAGCCACCTCAGAGGGCTGCTTAGGCCCATCCAGGACCACACCTAGGGTTCCAACTGAGTAATCCTGCTCCACCAGTCATCTTCGGGTTTTTTGGGATGGATTTGGACCCAAAGAGTTACTTTAGGAACCCCGAGATCTTAAGTATTGTTCTTACCTACACACTGGTGTCCTCATCTTGAGGTTTCCTTTAATTTACACAAAATCAGGAAGAGATTCTGTGTTTAATTTATAGGAAATCAGGGTCACACTATTTAAGTTTACAGGGTTGGATCTGTAATAGAGAGCAAGTTTTAGTAGCTTCAGAAGTTTTCCAAGGGGAGCCTTTAGAAGAAAAGCACTGCCAAAATTTGCACTGATGCATGCTAGATTTTGGGGTTAACGTATTCAACGAACTCGGTGTAGCTCCATGAAGACTGAGCAAGAACTGGTTGGGATTTCTGGATATTATTTTGGTTCCAGGACAAGCAGAGTAGGAGAGAGGAATGGCAGGAATTGGGAAGCCAGGCAGAATTCATTTTGCCTGAGAAAAAAATTCTACATGGTGACTTTCAAGTCTTGCTCAATGTTGCTGTGATGCAGAAGGAGATAAAATAAGTGCATTTGATTTAGGTTTGTTTTCCCCTTTCTGGAACTGTGGCAATGACACTGCTTGCTGCCCGCTTGACTCACCATTATTTCAAAGCAATATTAAAGTGACTAAGGGCTGAAAAATGTGTGTGTCCTTCGCTTCCCAGCTCAGGGCTCGCTTCTCTGGAAGGCCCCTGATGGCCACACATGGCTCTGCATCGGCAGAGCACATAACGAGCCATATTTCGACATCATTTAATTGGGTGCCTTGCCCAGCAGCAATCCTGGGGCTTTCAGAAGGTGTCAGGGGGTCAGTGGTCATCTGTGGACTGGTGTGCATGGGCAGGGGGTGGCTCAGGTGGTCTCAGCACCATGGTTTTAAGGGTTTCATCACAGAGCACTCACCCAAATCATGGGTTCTGGACAGCGAGGTTTGCCATGTCTTGGGTGCAGGTGCTGTAGAGATACAGATCAGTTTAAGATCTGACAGATTAAACAGCAAAGCAGGTGGAATAGGCTCTCGTGGCCTGGCAGGGGCTGTGAGGAGACTGGTCAAGTGCTCCCCACTTTCACACCGGCACTTGAAGAGCCAAGATAAATCCAGCAAAATCCAAGTGCCAGAGATTTGGCACTCACAAAGCACAGCCTGCTTGTGCTGGGTTGGGGGGAAGGCCATGCTGATTTTGGGGTTCTGGAATGAAGATGGAAGGATTTCAGGTCTAATCTCTTGTCCTTAAGTAACTGGTTCCCTTCATGGCCCTGTGCCAGGCAGTGTGAGCGCAGAATCCTCTTATCCCATAGCTCTGCTCGCCGTGTGACTTCACCTGGCAATAACAGGGGGCTATAATTAGATGTGGGGCTCGCATTTGCCCCTGCAGTTTCCTCAGGCGTTTGTCAGGGAAGGAAGCAGCAGCCCTGTAACTGAGACCCTTGGCAGGGGACAGCCCTGACAGCTCCTGCTCCTGTGCCTGAACGCTGGGCTGGCTGTCAGCATCAGCTGGAAAACTCTGCAGGACATGACCCTCATAAAGGGAAGGCAGGATCTTTGGTTAGTTGAGCTCGCTGAACAAAACCCTCAGCTTGTTACCTCAAATTCAAGTTAGATGTGCTTGAAGAGCTTCACAGCTGGCTGTAGGAGAAGCGTCTGGGTGAGAGAAGAGCTGCATCCTCTGGAACAGCTGCTTTGGATTTGCGTAAAATCAAGGCTTGTGGATTTTGTGTGTCTGGGGAGGAAAAGGCAGGCCAACAGCAACCTCGGCTCACCTCGTGTTTTCAAATCACACACAGTGCTGCTCGGCACAGCAGCCTAGAGAGGCACGGAATAAAATCTCTCCCTGCGTCACCTGGCAAGTAGATGGTTGTTGAATGGGCATGAGAGCTCCTTTCTGGCAGTCAGGACAACTGGATGAATTTGGTGTGCACAGGCTCGCATTTTGCACTGGGGTGAAGTCCATTGTGCCCCAGAACAGCTAAATGGGAACTTTACCTGAGCGCTTTTTATGGCTCCTGGGCCATTAAGAACACAAAGGTCTTGACTGATCCTGAGAATGAAAAAGCACAAAACACAAAACCTGGATAGCTAGTGGGAAAATGGAGCTAATTCCCTCGCAGACTGCAATTTCAAGCCTTGTATAAATGCAATGAAGAAGTGGGACTTTGTATGTTCAAATTAAGAGTCTTCCCTTCAATCCTTGGTTCTCTGTGCAAGCTACAGGAGGGAGCAATTCAGGAACAGCGGAGCACTCTGATCTTGTCTGCAGGTTCTGCACACAGCTAACAACTCCGTGGGTTATGTGGGATAAACTGGGAAACCCAGCAGGGGACTGCAGAAACTGCCTAGGAGGAAATGCTCTTTTCCTTCCTGGAATTCTGCCCAGGTGTGAGCACCTGCTCAGCAGCCCAGAATTTACTGCACATTAACTCGGAGACATGTTGTTGCGGGGTACCCCTGGGAAAGGTCAGCTCATGGTGGGGTACAAATGACAGAATGCTGTGGAGTAACAGTTGTGATGGTCTTTCAGACTAACAGGGATGCCAAAGGAAAAATATGATCCTCCGGATCCTCGCAGAATTTACACCATCATGTCAGCGGAAGAGGTGGCCAACGGGAAGAAGTCGCACTGGGCTGAATTAGAGATCTCGGGTGAGTTGGTTGGGGTTTAAATTCCCATAGCTGGTGCCCCAGCCCACTCCAGATGCAGACTGGTGGTTCCAGAGTGAAGAGGTGGTTCCTTGCTTTCCTCTTCCAGGGAGAGTGCGGAGCTTAAGTACGTCACTGTGGTCGCTGACACACCTGACTGCTCTGCACCTCAATGACAACAACCTTACTCGCATTCCACCTGATATTGCCAAGCTTCACAATCTGGTTTACCTGGATCTGTCATCCAACAAACTCAGAAGTTTACCAGCAGAACTAGGAAACATGGTGTCTCTCAGGTGAGAGGAATGATTCTGGTTGGCTTCCCAAAAAATCTCTGTGGTGGGATTGGGACTGAGAGTTTCAGCTTGTTTCCTGTGCTTGCATTTTTCAAATAATCCTCAAAAACTCCAGGTTGGTGCAGAGCTTTGCTTCTAATAATTACATTTGGGTTCACTGGGCTTTTTTTCTGGTTGTTGATGCATCACTGTTTTCATCCCTGTTTTCATCTTGGATTTTGTGCCTTTTTCCCCCCTAACGCGTGTATTTCAGTCGTGCTTTGACACAGGAAGATTGGCACTACTTTCCACAATAAAACTCAGGGTGAAAAGTGTTCTCTTTGAGGATGAGCAGTGTACAGCACCTTAGGAGTTTCTTCTGCAGTAATGTTCACCCAGAGTGTTTTTGCATTTGCTGCAGGGAATTGCTTTTAAATAACAATCTGTTACGGGTTTTGCCTTATGAACTTGGACGGCTCTTCCAGCTGCAAACCCTGGGTTTGAAAGGTGAGCTCTTTACAGTTCCATATTCTTATGAGTTCTTGGGAATCCTGACAGGGGCTGGGCCCAAAACCTTCCTCTGTTACCTCAAGGTTTTCTTACAGGTTGTTTTAAGCATTAAGTTGGTAGCAAAAATAACCAGGCAGTTGAGAAAACAATGCTTGTCTTTTTTAATGCTGCTAAACTTTCAGAGGGGCTCATTTCATATCTGCAGTCAGGGAAATAAACCCTTTAACCAGCTGAGTTAATTTGTCTGTTCTCATTCTGGGAGATTTCCTTTGGGTGAAAGGCGTCAAGAAAGGCAGGCAAGCTGATCTCCCCACTGTTGTTTTGTGCTGTTGGCAGGCAATCCTTTATCCCAAGATATTCTCAGCCTCTACCAGGATCCAGACGGAACCCGAAAGCTACTGAACTACATGCTTGACAATCTAGCAGGTACAGCTGGTGGGAAAAAAGGCTTTAAAAGTAGGATTTGCTGCTAAAGCAAGACTCTGGCCCACTGGAGGGACAGTATTTCCTCACTGCTTTAGTGTTTTTGTCAGGTGGCTCCACTGACATCCCAAAAGACAGCCTCACACACAGTGGAAGAGGCTGATGTGTACTGTCTAAGGGTCTCTCGTGTTACAGCCAAGTGTTCTCTCTGTTCTGTCTGAAACCCTTCAATTACCAGCCAAGGGCAAAGTCTGCCTTGCTGATTTTGGTTCTCCCCACCAGAAATAATAGTTTGAACGCAAGCTGAATGTCAAATTTAGCTTGTAAAACACCATTAAGAACATCCAGTACCTGACTTCAGTCCTGCTTTACAGTTCTGTGACTGAGCCTTCTGCTTTGCCGCTTGCTGTCTCCCAAGTTAAGGCACTGCAGGAACGATGGATGCAGGGTGAGGTTCTTGGAGAAGGGATGGCTGAACCGTGCCAGGATTTACCCCTCCTTCTTCAACAGATTATTCGATGTGCAGGAGTATTTCGGTGGTGCTTCTAAATCCAAAAACAAGAGACAAAATTAGTCAGGAACCTTACAAATGACAATTTTTTCTCCTACTAGAGCTGCTCATTTAAATGATTTTTGCCTCCCCTGAAGACTCGGGGAGTTGTGGATGCAAAACACATTATTGTTCAGTCATCACTTTGACTTAGAAATTGTAACTTCCAAATAGAGAAACTCTGAATTAATCACTGGTTTTATTTTTTTGTAGTTCATCCAGAGCAGCTGCCTCCAAGGCCATGGATTACTTTAAAAGAACGAGACCAAATTCTGCCCTCAGGTAAATCTGTGTTCACAGGGTCACACGCTGGAAAACTTGTCTTTGGCTTCATTTTCCTGGATCAGAGAAAAAACAGCAATTTGTTTGTTTGTACTAGAAAAATTAACACATGGCTGTGCTGTAAATACCACTTTTGTCATTGGAACTGGATGCTGGGCATTTCTTTCCCATGTTGGGCTTTGTCACAGCTCTTTCAGCCACTCTTGTCCAAGCCAAAGAAAGTCTCCCTAGCCTCACAACCTTTCCCTTTCTTTCTCTCTCTCCTTGCAGCTTCATTTACAGTTATGTGTTACAATGTGTTGTGTGATAAATATGCCACCCGGCAGCTCTATGGCTACTGCCCATCTTGGGCACTCAATTGGGAGTACAGGAAAAAGGGAATCATGGAAGAAATCGTCAACTGTGATGCAGATATCATTAGTCTTCAGGTAAGTAAAAATAACTGCATTTTCCATCAGAAACAGAAAACATGAGCCTCCACCTTTAGGACTAAATGTTCCCTCGGGAACACCACTCACCGGCTCAATAGCAAATTCCAGGTCTTCCCAATGCAAGCTGTGCAGCCGTATCCCAGTGTCAAACATACCAGGTGTGGTCTGCTGCTATTCAAACTACGCCTGTCACTTGGCCTTTGGGAGGGATTCCAGGAAATCCAGGAATGCACATCAGCTCCCAGCACTTTAGTCTAGGCAGTGACATGGAGAGTCAGCTTTTCTGACTGCAGGCCAGGGCAGGCACAAGGAAAGGCTGGCTTCACTTCTGTAGCCTGAGGTGTTTGTGTACAATTCCAGGAAGTGGAAACGGAGCAATACTTCACCCTTTTCCTGCCAGCCTTGAAAGAACGGGGATACGACGGATTCTTTTCTCCAAAGTCACGTGCCAAAATCATGTCCGAGCAGGAGAAAAAGCATGTGGATGGCTGCGCGATCTTCTTCAAAACAGAAAAGTAAGGGGCAGCAGCAGCTTTAAAAATTTACATTTAAACCTCAGAACAGCTTCCAGTAAATAGGATGGGAGTTTCCCAAAGCCCAAGCTGCATCTCAAGAGTTTTCACTGCTTCCAAACAGAAAAACGCTGCTCTCAGGTGGTGTCTAGGATCAGCTGGAGCGGTTTGGAAGAGAGGGAGCCTGTGGGAGCAGACAAGGGATGGTTTTGAGCTGGGGACACTGGCACGGGGGCTGTGGTCACAGCTGCTCACTGTGGGTCTCTCCCTGTTGCCCAGGTTCACGCTGGTGCAGAAGCACACGGTGGAGTTCAACCAGGTGGCCATGGCCAATTCGGAGGGCTCCGAAGCCATGTTGAACAGAGTGATGACCAAGGACAACATTGGCGTCGCCGTGGTGTTGGAGGTGCACAAGGAGTTATTTGGAGCAAGTGAGTAGGGCTGTGGTGTCCTCACTGATCCTCAGCTCCACGGGCAGGCATGAGTTATTCCTAGGTAACCTGTGCCGTTCCTGTCGGTGGCACAGCCAAACACAGCCCATCGGTGGCTCAGACAGGCACAGATGACGTGGTCTGCTTGTGCTGGCCCAGCATTTGCTTTTCTCCTTTCAAGCTTTTATCCCTGCTTACTTACTGTGTTACATTCTGCTTGAGCAGCTCAGCTTTCCCAAGGTCACTGTGTTTACACACATCTGCTCTTACCGGTAGATGTCAACAATGTTCAACTTCTATTTCCAACTCTCTTCTCCTCCCCTGGATTGACTCCTTCCACCCTCCCCAGTGATTAGATGTCAGTGCTAATGTACTGATACGGAAGGAGGAGATAATTTGGTCTCTTTTCCTGCCTCTTGATTGACTGACTGTCACATTTTCATCAAATTTGATCAGACACAGCAGACAATTGCAACACAGGTAAAACTGCCACCCTGCTCTGTCTGCACGGCTGGGGTTTTCGTGGCTTCAGAGGAGGAGAAATTCCAGGGCTGGAAGGAGCTTCCCGGGCTGTTTACAAGCATTTCAGCAGGTTTAAGCAATGAAAACACACCCATCTGCTGGTGGTGAGCGCTGAGGAGCTACACCCCGAGTACGAACAAGCAGGAACCCGCTGCATTCACAGAACCTCTGACTGCTAAAATTGTTCATCCAGGTATGAAATCACTTCATGTGGACAAGCAGCTGCTCATCGTGGCCAATGCCCACATGCACTGGGACCCCGAATACTCAGATGTGAAACTCATCCAGACCATGATGTTCGTCTCAGAGCTGAAAAACATCCTGGAGAAAGCCTCAAGCAGGCCCAGTAGCCCGACAGCAGATCCCAACTCAATCCCTCTGGTGCTGTGTGCGGATCTCAACTCACTGCCCGATTCAGGTAAGGCTGGTTTTTTTTTGGCCTGATTTTTAACTTACTTTCTTAGAACGTTCTAGTCCGCTTTTTCCTCTGAAGGCAGTGGGGTTGTTTTGCACTCCCCAGGGAAGGTATGGATGAAAGCTTTCCTAGGAACAGCTGCCTTTGGAAATGTGACTGAAGGGACTGCGAGTCCTCCGGTTGAGTGGCCTGCTTTTCATGCTCAGCTGGACAGTCCAGGAGAGCTGGCTGCACCTACAAAAGCATAGAAAAGCACAGTTAGGTCTTAAAGAAATCATTAAATAAACACCCATGCCTGCAGCAGCGATAAGAAGCAGCAAAGATGTGAGTTCCCTTTCTCAGGAGAGGGATTTGCTTTGCTAACTCTCATCTCACGGTGTCTCGGTGACGTTCTGGTTTTTAACATCCCCAGGCCAAAGCTGTCCTTTGAAGCAACTCCCTAAACCACCCTTCCCCTTGCCAACAGGTGTAGTGGAATACCTGAGCAATGGCATAGTAGCTGACAACCACAAGGACTTCAAGGAGCTGCGCTACAACGAGTGTCTCATGAACTTCAGCGGCAACGGGAAGAACGGAGCCTCGGAGGGCAGGATCACGCACGGCTTCCAGCTCAAGAGCGCCTACGAGAACAACCTGATGCCTTACACCAATTACACTTTCGACTTCAAAGTAAGCACGGATCTCTGGGAGTCAGCAGGGCTCTGCTGGGTCAGTTCCCCGACCTCAGCTGCCCCCGGGTTAACGAGGACACGCGCAGGGTGTGGGAGCGCGGTGCCTCGGACCGGGCGGGCCCTGCCCTCACTGCGCCCTCTCCCTCTCTCTCTGCAGGGTGTGATTGACTACATTTTCTACTCCAACACTCACATGAACGTGCTCGGAGTCCTGGGGCCTTTGGACCCTCAGTGGCTGGTGGACAACAACATCACGGGCTGCCCACACCCGCACATCCCCTCTGACCACTTCTCGCTGCTGACGCAGCTGGAGCTGCACCCGCCGCTGCTGCCGCTGGTGAACGGGGTGCACCTGCCCTCCCGCAGGTAGTGCAGCCCCACGGCGGCTCAGGGACCTGTACACTTGTAAATCCCACTATATAGGAGTGAAGTATGGCCAACCTTCAGCTGCTTCTTCGAGCTCCTTTTCCTTATGTGTTTGATATGAGATTTTTGCACATTTTGGTGCATATCAGTATCATTTGGCACTAGGGCTGGAACCAAAGTATTATTCCCCTTTCCAGGTTTTTAATTTAATTTTTGTTTGTGTTTGGTTTTTTGTTTTGTTTTTTTATTTTACTTTAAACTGGCTTTTTCTTTTCAGTAGGAAGCTGCACTTCTAAGTGGACAAAAGAGGTTTAAAAACTTGCATTTAACGTATTTCAAAGTAATGCTTTTTTCCAGAACGTGGCAAATTGAGCCAACCTTTTAGGAGAAAGAAGAACAAAATTAGAGATGCTTGTTTTGTAGGAAGAATATTATTAGAAATACTGTTTGTTTGAATCCAGAATGGAGACTCAACTCTGCACCCAACATAAATTTTGCACGTTAGCAAAGCACTTAATACCTGACAATAAATGATTGGCAGCATGGCCCCGCCCCTCATCTCAATACCATCAGAAAACCAAAGATAGCCAAGTATCTGTGATCAAATTTGAGCTCTAAATCCTCCTGATTCCAATTTGTTTGGGAACTGTTGTCAGTCAGGGCTGAAGTAAAAAGCTGCTGGTTCCTTCCCAAATGTTAATGCTCTTTGGATGTGTTGGAATTCCTTGTTTTCTTTCCTTTTAATGCTCTGGGTGGCCAGTTCAAAACCTTGTGCCTCAAGAGGCATTAAACATGATGCAATTTTCTGATAAAAGAGAAAAATAAAAACAAACCTGTTTGGCTGCTTGATGTTTAAAAAGAAAAAAAGGCACAGTGATAGGAAAAGGTCGTTGTCTGTGTTTTTAAGTTTTTCTTTATTCTGCTTTTTGCTGCTATAAGATTTTCTTGAATTTCTATTTGAAACTTTTCATGCACTTTACTGTTTCTAGTCTCCAAATGTGATATTTTTAATAAATGAAAAACATTTTCCATGATGTGAATGAAATTTTTAAGCAGATTGATAAGCCTATATTTATGTCTCATTCGTATACTTCAAAAAAAAGTCCAATTTGAATTGTGAAATTAGTTTTAAATACTGAAGAGCCATCTTCTGTCCTGCAAAACTGCCAAGTCAGGCTGTTCCTCTTTAATTAAACATTTCCTTTGTCATTTTATACACAGGAAATTTTCCATAGTGGGGGAAAAAATCAGTCCATTTGACTTAGAGGAGAAACTATTCCCTGACTCTGATTGGGGGCCAGGGAGGGGGTGGAGCGGGCCAGAATGCAAAAATGGGTTCAGCAAAGTGACAACTCCCTTGGAAAAGTGCCTAAAAAATGGGGGTGTCTTCTGTGGTCTGGGATCAATTGGAAGCGATGGGAGCTGGGGGAAATTCCTGTAGAGCACTTGCTTTGTGCAAAATCAAACCAAACCAATTAAAAAAAGGGGAAAAAAGAAAGCCCTTTCCTTTCCAGAGACAGATTTTTCTCTGGGTGCAGGTATCTCTGTTGGAATATACCTCAGTATTCCCTACCTGGCCATGGCACATGGATTGGAGAGCACTGGAAAGTAGAATAGCATGAAAAACTTCATTTTGTGGACATTACCTTTCTGTATTCAGCTGCTGTATGTTTTTTGGGGAAGGGGGGGATGCTGCACTCCAGAGGTGTGCTCTAACCTGCTCCTCCCGTTCCTCCCCCATGCACGGTGATCCCAGCTGAGCAGTGTTTCCTAACCATACTTCACTCCCAATATTTTTTTGAGCTGTTTGTATAGAATGGAATTTCCAATTCGCCCGTGATTGTCTATGAACTGCAGAGGAGCCCATTTAGTAATAAAAATCAAAACCCAGCACCAATGGTTTGTAATGTGGGGGTGGGAGAGGACGGGGACGGGAAAACCCAAACCTTGGCAAACGTTGTAAGCTGCTCCAGCTGGATTTTCCTTTGGCTTCTAGCCATGGAAGTGTTCTGTTGCAGGAAGGTGTTCCATTGGATTTTCTCTGCTGCACTTCCCAGCGCTCGTCACGCCGTGTGGCTTTTAACACAAAAATGTTACTTTAACAGACATTGCACAAAAAAAACCCTAAAACAGTCTTGTTTATGTTTCAGTCAATGCACATGTTTACCTGCCTCTCCTGTGCAGCTCCTTCATGGTTTTCCCTTCCCAGCAGGAGCAGCAAGGGGATGGTGCTTTTTTTCCCAGCCTCGGTTCCCAGCATGTTGCAGGCAATACCTGGAAAAAAGGCTCCAGGCCCTTCCCTGCTCCTCACTGCCTCTGCTTCCCAAAACACAGTGCCTGGTGTCCACTCCCAAGCGACAGCACTGCCTAAAGCCAGCAGAGAAAACAAAATCCAACACCCTTCTACGAGCAACTTTTTAAAACTCAAATCTGATGAATCTGTCTGATACGGGGGTTTGTGTGTGTGTATATATATATACATATATATATATAAAAAGAGAATTTTGTACAATCTAGCTGAATATTTTCGTTTCCTTCTTTCACTGTAAGGAGACTGAACTGTACACAAGTTTGGTCACGCACGTTCCCTCCTCCTCACACTTTGGTGTTCCAAGGTGCCACAGATCCCAAGAGAACCTGGTGGGAACCACTCACATCTTAATCCTCTCTGCCGAGCATCAGCCAAGAACTCACTCTAATTAGAAATAATTTTAGGTGGAGATAATAAACCTCTAGATCCAGGTATGGCACAATCCCTCCCTGTGGGAATGGTGAAGGCGAGAGTGATCCCGGTGCCAGGGTTCATTCATCCTCTTTGGAGGCTCCCACACCATCTTGTAGTGGTTACTCTGAGAGCTCAGGGGGCTTTTAATACAGATTTCTTTCTTGTGTGGTGCCTTTGCAGCCAGGAGGCCCCATCCCTAAAAAGATGGAAGTGCACATGGAGCAGGGGCAGCTGCAGTGTCACTCCCGGCCATGCTTACACTACAATTTTCAGGGGATTTACACCCTGCCTCATGGGAACAGCAGCTTTGCTCTAATTTTGAGAGTGTGCTGGGCTCTGGGATGAGGAAATATTGCTTGCCCTGCACCTTCAGCCAGCTGGGGAAAGGAAGGTCATCAAACCCCTAAACTGCTACATTTTTATTCCCTTTAAAAATTTGTTTGTTTGTTTTTAAATTTGCTCACCCATGATGGACAGGGCTAAACATCCACCAGTTTCTTCCCACCTGTGTACTTCCACATCCTTCTGGAGTCAACAAACAGCCCTTTTGCAACCATTCTTAATGCCTGCTGTGGTTCCTGAGGAGTGCAGGGCAGGAAGGAGGGGAATACAAAGACTGGGTGGGTGTTTCTCAGCTTGCCACTGCCCAGGGACACATTTCTGGCATCCAGTGGGGATGGATGGGCAACACAAATTTGATTCCTACAGACTTTAAACATCTCCTTCCAGAATGGCCAGGCCAGATTGTAAACAGGAATAGTTCTGCACAGGGTAACAAGTCACACCCGTGTCACCTCAGTCCGTGCGGCCAAGGCACATAACCTGCACCAGGCTGGGGTCCCCATCCCAGGAAAATGGGACTCCACAGAAAGCCTCAGCCAGTCACTGGGAAATTTCCCATTTCTGAGTTTCCACAGCCAGGAGCCAGCAGCAGACCCTATCCAATTATCCTGCAATTACCTGCTCCTGCCAGGAGCTGGCAGAAAAAGGCACCAAATCCTGGAGCAGACTAAATGTGGTACATTTGGAAGCATCTTTGGCAAACATCCAAAGGCTTCATAGTTCTACAGTCCAGCCTAACTCCCCACCCCAAAAATCCCAAATTTGACACAAATCCTGGCAGAAAGAGCTGCCACAGCCAAGGTGGGGGAAGCACATTCATCCTTTTATTGGTGGCACCTGGGAACAGCGCAGACACCCAAAACAAAGGGAAATAGGGGGTGCCTGGGGGGAAAGCAGGGAAAAGCTCCTGCCGTGCCAAAACCCAGGGAGCAGAGGAAGCACCAGCGTTGTGCCACTAAACCCAGCGTGTCTCAGGGCAGGGGGATTGTGGCATTGCTGTCCCACGGGGAATTCATAACCATGGATTCCTTGGATCTGGACAGTGGAAGGGACAGGGTAGGAGGTTTCCAAGGGTTCCGGCAGCACGGTGCATCCCGCCGCGGCCGTGGTAACACTTTTTTGGTGCCATTCCT
Organism: Anthoscopus minutus; assembly: GCA_013399455.1. NCBI lineage: Eukaryota > Metazoa > Chordata > Aves > Passeriformes > Paridae > Anthoscopus > Anthoscopus minutus. The sequence continues at coordinate 596,430 of VWYI01042535.1, read as the reverse complement.
GCAGGTTTTGTGGGAGGAAAGAAAGGAATCTCAGGTGGTCACAGGGGAGAGATGGTCCTGCTAAGGCATTGGGGATGCCGGGTGTTTTCCAGTCGCTGGGCATCACATACCTCTGCATCAGCTTGTGGATGAGCAGCTGGATCCAGGGCGCCTCGGGGCTCACGCACACCCGCCTGTTCTTCTTCAGGGTGAGGCTGCAAGGTCATGAGACCCCTCAGCCCCATGCACGTCCCTACCTCAAAGCTTTTCTAACCCACAGAGAAAACCCCTCTGCTCCCTCAGCACGGATACAAACCCAGAGGGCAACAGAGACGTGGAATTTTGGGGACTCAGCCCTGAGCCACGCAGGGAGGAAGCTCCTTGAAATTGGGAAGCAAGAGTTACCCCAACATTTGTGGGCTTCCCCCACTAAGTACTTTTGCACAAAGGAGCAATTTGCATGGATTGGTTCCTAGGGCTTTCCACTTACATGACCTCCTTCCTCCTGCAGTGGATGCCCGGCGGGGTAACGTCGATGGTGAGGATGAGCCCCAGGTTGATGACGTGGGCGGTGGATTTGATGCACTTGCACTTCATGTTGGTCAGCAGGCTCTCCAGCGACAGACCTGTGCCCCAGGGCAGCTCACACCAGGTCTCGGCCCCCAGTGTGGGAGGCACATAGGGACACCTCCCACTATCCCACCCCATCCCATGCACTGCTGTTAATGGGGTTTGCAGGGTTGATCCCTCTCAGCATAGCCTCAAAATTTCTCTTCCTGTGCATGGAAGGGGTTTAGCTGCAGGGTTGAAAAACTTAACCAACATTTTATGAATTAAACCCAGCAACCACTTGAGTTTTGTGAGGGTCTGAAAGAAAAGCAGCTTAAAGCCACGAAGCAAAGTCCCCCCCTCTCTCCACTCCCAGTACCCCCCTCCAGCTTAAGCCACAAACTCAAGCTCAGGCAAGAAACAAATCTGAAATCTTAGTAGAAACCCATGCTCAGCCCCATCTGGGACACCCAAGGCCACTGTCCATGCATGTGGAGTGGGATGTGGATGGACAGACACCCAAAGCCACTCACCACCCGCTGGCACTGAGCTGCTTAGGAGCAGGAGCAGGGCCAGCACCACCGGCAGCAGCCGCATCCTCGCCGCCCACCCGGAGCTAGGCCAGGGCTGTTTTATAGCCAGCCCCTTGCCCTAGGGGGGATTTCACAAATCCCCTCCGGGGCTAGGCAGCACCAGAGGGGGAGGAGAAAGGGGTGGCCCCATGCCTCAACTTCCCTGCCGTCGCTTCCCCCCCGCTGCACATGGCACATGGCCTGTGCTGCCTCCCCACCATAAAAAGCGGAAAATGCCCTGGGCTGCCTCCTCAAACCTGCTGTGGTTTTGGCTAAAGGCTGGCGTCCCCCATGGCTCCCACCCACAGCACCCCAAGCCCCTGGCATGCCTCCCCACCCACAGCACCCCTCCCCCATGCATGAAGGGAGGCAAGGGACAGTGACAGAGGGCCGCCACCTTTATTGCACCTGCTGGGTCGTGCCCAAAAGGAACACCCAGCGCATGGCTATGGCATGGGAAAGGCTGGAAACAAGGATGGGCGTTCTTAAGGGTTTAAAGGCACAAAAAGGGGCTCAGGCAGCAGCATGGGCCCCTCTGGACTGGGGTAAGGCAACAGCAAGATGGGGAAGGGAGGCAGTTTTGGGCCCAGCACATCTGGCTGTGCCTCTGCAGCAGCTTCCTCAGTGGGGAGCCTGTTTCTTCCTCCTGTCAAAAGCAGAAGGGGGAGGAACGTGTGAAGACAGGTTCCCACGGGATGCCCCGAGTGCTCAGGGGAAAAGGGGAGCTTACAGGTGAGGGAGGTTCTGCAAGAGTTTCTTCACCCAAGGGGTGTCAGGATCCACGCAGACCCTCTTCAGGCTCTTGAGCTTAATCCTAGAAAAAACACAGCCTTTCAGCAACATCACTTCCCCTCCTTGCAGACAGCTGAGCCTCCCACCCTTCTCACAACCTAAAGGAGCACAAAACTCTATTAATTCAGAGAAGGCAGAGGGAACAGAGGGCACTTACACCACCTCGAGGCGCCGGCAGCTGCTCCCCACGGGCCACACCTCGATGCTCCTGTACTTGTCCGGGGGGATGAAGGCTCGGGTGTTCTTGAGGCAGCGNGGGGGGGGGAGGGGCGCACGGCCGCGGCTTGTACACATCCCCCCAAAACCCGTTGCCATCCCCAAAACCCTCCCTGGGCCATGCATCTCCCGCCACGTCCTATCAGCATCACCCACCCCAAGCCTAGAAAGCCTCGGAGCCCCTACAAGCCCCAAGACCACCTGCGGGGGCAGGGGAGCCTCACCTGTGTCCCCAGGGCGGTGGGACAGCAGCAGCAGCCCCAGCAGCAGGGCTGCCCGCACAGCCATGCCGGCCCCGGCCCCCGCAGCATCCCTCTCTCTATTTTAGCTGGGAAATAGGAGAAGTGAGGTGGCACGGGAGGCCCCGGGGTCGCGGTGGTTTTGCCCGACCCCTCTCCCTGCTGACGATAAAACACGGCTTGGGGCTTGGCAGGGGGCCCGGCTTCCCGAAACCGGCTCTGCTTTCCCCTTCCTTTCTTTGTCGTTTCCTCCAACTTGGTTTTTAGCACACACAGCCCCACGAGCCCAGAGGTTTCCTGGGGTGCTTTTCTGTCCTGCGTGATCAGGTATTACTCATTTCTCCTACAACCATGTTGTCCCCCTGCAAGGCACAGCCCAGCAGCGCTCTGGTGACATTTGCCTTTGATTTTTTTTACCCCAAAACTCTGCCAAAGTGACTTCACGCCCGTTCCTGACGTATTTCCTTACTGGTCTGGACCGGTTTTTAAAGCCTTACAGCCACCTGTAAATCCCAGCTCCATCACTTGGATGTGGGGCTTTTGGGCTGGATCGTCCCATCTCTCTACCACCAACATCATGCCCTCAAATCGCCACCAGGGGAGGTAACAGGTCATGGTGGGAAGGACCCCCAACAAGAGAGAATGGTTTCATTATGCCAGAGGGCAGGGTTAGATGGGATAGCGGGGGCGGGGGGAGGAATTCTTCCCTGTGAGGGTGGTGAGGCTCTGGCACATGTTGCCCATAGAAGCTGTGCCTGCCCCTGGAGCTGTCCAACAACAGGTGGGATGGAGCTGGAAACAACCTGGAAGGTGTCCCTGCCCATGGCAGGGAGTGGGACTGGAGGGGCTTTAAGGTCACTTTTAATCCAAGCTGTTCTGTGATTCTACGTCATACATGGCTACAAGGCTAGGAGATCCAGGGGAAATACAACAGAAAGGAAAATCCTGAATTTTATTGGACTTGAGCTTCCAGAACAGGACATGCCAAGCTGTGTCACACAAACCTCAGACACATATTCTGTCGCCGAGCACTTCACATGAAGAAAGTCACAATGTCTTTCCTTAAGAAGCAGGAGCACCCCCTGCTAGGGAACAGATTCGTAGTCCACAGGCAACTAAATAAATGAAGGATTCACGTTCACGCTGATCCAGGGACCAAGAGCAGGGGAGAATCCCCCCACGAACCTGTGAGGGGGCTGGGGCCAGCAGTGAGCCACCCTCCCCACAGCCACTGCCATCAGAGCCAGAGGTGGGGCTTTTGGGAAGGGGAGTAAAGGAGGGCAAAGTGAGGAGCAGCCAGGTCTGCACACCTGAGCATCATCAGCCAGCCTGCCTCGGGGCTCTGGGCACCAACTTCCTTAGCAGGAAACTTATTTTTTCTTCCTGAGAAAAGCAGAAGGAGGAAAACGTGTGAACACAGAGAAAAGCAGGTCCGGGAGGGGAAGCTCCTGCCCCAGCCGAGGGAAGTCGCTGCCATTTCCCCAGGGCAGGCATCGCTCGCCAGGATGGCCACAAACCCAACACAGGCAAGCCAAGGACAGCAGCTTTCCCAGCCCAGCACACTACTGCACCTGCCATGAGCATACCCTGCTCCTGCCACTGCTCCCCTCAAACTGTTCTGGAAGTGCAGCACCACGCCTAAGCCAGGGGGAGCACGACCCAAAAGATGAGTCGTGTTGGGCTGAACACTGCTTCGCACAGAGAAGTGTTGCTCCTCATTGCTCTGCAAGCGGGTCCTTTGGACAGCAAACAGGCCCTCCGAGAGTTCCTGGGCCCATGAGAGCTTCCCAGAAGCATGGATGTGCTGGGATGCTGCCCAGGGATACCTAAGCCAAACGAGTTTCCATCCAACAACTTACGTGCTGGCAATGCGCTTCAGCAGCTTCTTTACCCAGGGGGCTTCAGGATTCACACACACCTTCCCGGAGGTTCTTAATTTAATTCTGAAATGCAAGGAGAGTTCCTGAGCATTCCTGTCCCCTCCAAGGGCAGAGATTCAAGCAAACAGGGCTGATAACAAATGTATTAACAGCAAGCAACTACAAAAATCTAGGAAAATTTGTTATGGCTCATGCTGCCTCAGCGTCCAGGCTGCAAACACCCCCTGCTCCAGCTCGAGGAAATCATGCTTTGCCCTGCTAGAGAGATTCCTTTAGGCCCTGGGTTACAGGTTAACCTGCATTTCTGCACTGATGTTTTCCAGCGAGTAAGCTGGTGGCATTTTTGGAAAGGTTTAGTTCCCAGCAAGGTGGCAGAGAAGTGGGATGGCGGCAGCAGCAGAACCCATGGTACTTACATGATCTCCGTGCGCCTGCAGCTGCTGCCCACAGGCCTTATCTCAATGCTCTCGTATTTCTTGGGACTGATGTATTCCGAGGTTGTCTTGGCACACCTACAGCTCAGGTTCCCGTTTACCTCCAGGATGGCTGAGAGAAAGAGAGAAGGTGGCAACTTACAGGCACAGACAGAGCTGATAGGGATGCAGCAACCCCGGGAGCCAGAGGAAGTTCCCCTTCCCATATTTTCACTGACAGCACTGCAGGACCACGGTGAGAAGCTGCCACCTACACCTCTGCCTCAGTTCCCTGCTCCCAACACAGCCCCCAAAAGCTGCACCAGACCCCTGCAAAGGATGGTCGTGCTTTTTCCCTGGCAACAAGGCAAGCCCTCGGCTAAACAAGCAGGAGGGTCCCAAGCTCCCCAGTTGTTCTGGGCACGGGATGGTGCCAGTAAAGCCACCCAAAGCTCACCTGCATGGGCACAGTGGGACAGCAGCAGCAGCAGCAGCAGCAGCCACGGGAGCAGGGGGGCTCCCATCCTCAGGGAAGGCTCAGCCCCGCAGGTGCTCTGCGGGACCGGGCGCACCAACAGCCCTATTTATGGGGGCGGGTCACGCTCCGACACAGGCACGGCATTCACACCTCAGCAGTCACACCCGGCCGGCAGAGCACGGCGAGAGGTGATGTCATTTCTCTGCTGCTCCCCACCACCAGCCCAGAAGCTCAGTGGTCAATATTGCTAATTAAAACCAGCCATTGGGATGGAGTGCAATGCTTGAATTCCCCACGCCTTGTTTGTGTTGGGTCTGTACCCGCATCACCCCTCATTCCCTTGAGCATTCACACCTCAGCCACAAAGAAAAGCCCAGATTAGAAGTTGAGCGCCAGTCCCTGACTAAGCAGGGGGATTTTTAGTGTACTTAGACATTTACATATTTCTTTCTTGAGGCTATATTTTCCCCACGCTATTTTTGCTGCCTCTCTCATCAGCAAAAACACCTCACGGCGTGCCGTGAAAAACCAATCATGATCTCCCTGCTCTATGTTTCCTCTCAGATCTTTCAAATTTCCGGCTTGGCCTGGTCACTAACTCACCCAGGATGGCCACAGGAGCATCCCATGCCCTTGGGTGTTGGTGGCATGGGGGCTCTGCCCTGAATAAAGTTGGCCAAGTTACCAGTCAGGAAGCAAAAGCGGAAGGGGATACGTGGCGAGGCCAGGAGGAAGGAAGAGGGCAGAAGAAAGGAGATGTGGCTGTGTTGAAATGTTATAGCAACAAAATGGTAAATTAAAAAAATAATGTCTTCCACTCAAACTCAAGCTATGCATCTCCCTTTGAAAATCTCGGTTTTTCCTCTGAGATGAGTCCAAAAAAAGCCTTGTCAAGTCCTTGTCCAAAAGATGCTTGGGGAGTTTAACTGCCTGTACACCAAGGTCACAGAGAGGGCCAGGGACAATTTCCATGAGCTATTCCCAAAGTCCTACAGAAAGAATGGGTGCCTTGCCATCACAGCAGTGGAACAGGAGAAGGCCTTGAAACTGGGTTTCGTTTAATCCTTTCAGAGTTTTCAATTTCCTTGCAGGGACTTATTAGAAGGAACAAAACCAAGGACCAGTTTTGCTGGGTTGTGGCAGGAGTCTCTTGGAAAAAATGGAGGGAAAGGCAGCAATTTATCAGAGAGATGACTGGTCACCTATGCAAACTACTATGGAGGCATGAAAAACATCAGAAAATCTTTCTGCAGTTCCTGGCAACAAAATGATCCTGCTTTTTAGAGCTGGGAAAAAACAAGAAAAGGGAAAGCAACTTTCCCCAGAGCTGCACAATGGAAAAGATGGAGCTGGAACCAGGACTGGAGGAATTCAACAGCATTCCTGGCAGTGCTTAATGAAAATGGTACAAGAAGATAATTATCCCTGGACACAGGCAATGGACAGACCAAGATGAGCCAGATCATGCCCCTGCTTTGTGGCCACAGGGAAGGTGCCCACCTCCTGCCTGTCCTGGAAAGAAGTGAGAGCTGCAGAAGCATCAGCTGGATGGATTTTGAGAGGGTCTGTGAAGGGGCTCAGCAGCAGCCATGGTGCTGTGATGGAGGAGTAACATGTAACTGATGAACACTGGGGTGGCTTCTCAGAAGGAAAGATGAGTGGTAGTTTTGCAAAGGGAGAAGCAGGGTGAGGATGTGCCCTGTGACTGTATTGAAGCTGACTGCTTCCTGGATGCCAGGAATTTGGAAGAGTGGCCCTCACATAGGGATGTGTGGTCTCATCCAGGCCAGCATCAACTGAAATACAAACTGAAATACATACCAAGCACCCTCACAGCTTCTCTGGTCCCTGCAGCAGCTGCCCCTGTGCAGGCAAGACTTAGATTTTAGTCATTTTTTTAATCAATGAACCCATATTTCATTGGGTCTTTGTAATTTTTTTTTACACCTGAAATACTTTTTAATCCTTCCCATGGTACCTATATCAGAGACCTCCAAAAAAAGTAGTGCAAACAGCACCTAAAGCCCACATGGAAAACCTTTTCCATGCCTACCAGGATGGGCAGAAACCCAACTCTGATATCAGTGCCAAGGAGATGCGGCTCTCCAGCCCTTCGGGGAGGATTCAGAAGAGGCTGCACCACAAACATCTGCAGCAAACAAACCTCTCAGCCATGCTGAAACCATTAACTCCCCTTGTGCTGAGAGAAAGTGATTTTTCAGCTTACCCCTCATTCGCCCACAACTCACTCAGGACTCCTTGCAGGAGACAAAAAAAAAATGAAACAAACCTGTTGGGTTTTTTTTCAAAATTATCCCCCAAAAACCCCAACTGCATTGCATCTTCACCACTGTGGTTTGTGGTCCGTCACCTGCTTCAAAGATAAAGATGGCTCCTGCTGAAACCTGAGAAACCTGAAACCCACACATATTTCAGTGTCAATGTGAGAGCACCAGAATTAGCCAAAGCCTAACGAAAGTAGTCCAAAATTAGCTTGGGTGAACAACACATCGAGCTCAGTTACTTGCTGTCTTCAAGTGACTTGCTGGTGATACAAGGGGACAGAATTTGTGGGTTTGGCCCCTTTTTTGAGACAGCAAAGTGGTGTCATGACACCTCTGCAAGCAGATGAGAAACCTGCTCTGGCATCTTGAAAAGTGTTTGGTGTGCTGAGAGCTAAAGAAGGGAATATGATAAGAGGGAGCTTCGAAAGGGATCAGATAAGGAAGATGGAGAAAGGCTGGGAGCAAGAAGAGAAATTAAAGACTTTTAATAAATGTAAATCCAGCATTCCTGCCTCCCCAGTCCATCTTGAGCCATAGCACCTCTGTGGAGCAGCTTCCTGCTGAAGGTTCAGCAATAGCAGACATTGCCACCGCGCGGCCCCTCATCGGGAACAGTTCCTGGCAAGTCCTGGCCACCCCAGAGATGCAAATGGCACCAAGCAAGCACAGGAGGAAACCCCCAGACTGCTGTGCCAGCTTGTCCTTGCTGCTAGAAAAGCACAGTGGAGAACACCTCAGCCCCTCCTTGCTGCTCCAGAGCTCTCGACTCGTTTCCAGCCCAAGTTATTCCAAAATGAACCCAACTATGAGCACAGAATCATCATTATTCCTCAACAGCACTTCTGCCTGGCATGGAGGATGTGAGGCAGGAACGGGAGTCAAGGACTTCCCCAGAAAGTGTCACTGGGGCCATGTGCCCTGGCTGCCTGCCCACACATTTGCATGTGGGCACAGGAACCGGTCTAGACGCCGCAGGTGCTGCCGAGCCCGCAGGCGTCGTTGGCCATTTGCATTGGGCCACCATGTGATGGTGATGGCTCAACTCTTGCCGTGCAGCAAGGGGATGAGGAGGGAAACCTCCATCCTGAGGCAGGAGTGAGCCCAGGAACAGCAGCTGGGGGTCTCAGAAGTGAGCTGTGCCTGGCGACCCGGCCTTGCTGCCCTCGTGTCAACCTGACGTTCTATGCATTACTGCTGGCTGGGAGGAAGGTCTCTGGCTTTGAGCACTTCCTTCCTTCTGGGGCTAGTGAAGAAGCACTCCAGGTCTGCTCACAAAACCAAAACAGACTCCTGGAAACTTCTCCAGCTACATCCAGCCCATGCTTCACGAGCTGGGAAGTTTCTGCTGAACTCAAAGGCTGCGATTGCTGGAGCTGAGTTGTTCCTATTTGAGCTATTCCTGTTTGGGCAAACACTTGGCAACAGTCCTGACACCAAGCTCTCCAGGAGGGTTATGGCAAAGTCTCCTCCCCTTCCCCTCGAAGTCTGACATCCTGATAAATGCAGTTACAAGTTTGGTTAGAGTCTGGTTAAGCATTTTGTATTTTTCCAATTATTTGTGGTTTCCATCTTAGTTGAGCCCATAATTTAGGTGTCTCCACATTACTTGCAGAATAACCCATAACTGTTATTTCTGGTAGAGCTTAACATGGCCTTGACCCATTTTCTACTGGTTAAGTAAGAAGAACAGCAGGTCATCCACAGAGCACAGTGCTCCTCCTCAACCACATACAAGGGTAAAAACACACCAGGAATGGACCCAAACTTGATAATGCATCTTGGGCTTACACCCAGAGATGTTATTTTCATTAATGCCCACTTTAAGATTTTGAGGCCCTCCTCTTCTGGCCAAGTGTCTCCCCACTTCTTTTCCCTTGGGAAAAATGCTTTCCCCATATTTTGCCCACAAGTAGAGATTTTTATATTAGGGAAAAAAAACCCAAACAAGCCAAGAGCAACTGTCCTCCAGCAGCAAGCGGCAGTGCACACGGCAGGGAGGGGAAATCCAGGTCTTCACTGAGAAGGAAGCTGCAATACCAACAAAATGAGCGGCCCCTCCTTTGGAAAGCCCCTTGTCAACCTTTTTCTTGGAACCAGTACCCCTGAATCAGCACTCACACTGGGAGATGCTCCAAGAAGAGAAAGAGAAACTCCAGCCCAACCTGGGCAAAGGATGTAAATCTCAGCAGCTGAAAGAATCGATACTGAAAGGAGTTGTCTTGGGCTAAAATAACCCAGCACTGCCCAGATTTGGTGGGGGAGAAAGAAAGGCTGAGTCAAGCACACAAGTCATGCCCCAGACTGGGAGGTCACCAAGCTCCATCCTGCCAGGTGGAAATGGGGAGGGAGATGAAAGGGCAGGGCACAGGGAGAGAAGAAAGGCTCTGAGAGACACATGAAAGTGAAACCAAGAAGCACAATGCCATAAAAACCATGAAACCCGCTTTGATCTTTCCTCAGCTTTTATCTCGCCTGTCACTTACAATACACACCCTGAAAACTAATAAGGCCTAAAGACTCAAATCTGTCACAAGGCACAGGCTTGGGTTAGATGCAGAACATTCCTGAAGCTGTCTGGGTATCTCCCCTCCCTTCCATACCCCACATTCCCGTGGTGTTTGGGGTAGCAAGGAGCGAGCATTTCACCTGGCAGCTCCTGCCATGTGGAGTACAAGGAATGCACTTGGAAAGATGTCTCCCAACATAACCTCAGCACAACAAAAGGAGGGACTTTCCTCTTGCCTTCAGGTTGGGGCTGGGGCGAACGTGGGCAGCTTAAATGCTGGCATTGTGGAGGTACAGGTTTTAGACTTGCCGTGGCAGGAGGATGCTGTGTAAAAATAAATTCAAAACATACATACATATCCAAAAAAGCACATCACCTAGGTTTCTCAATTTGCAGTGCACGCAGGCTCAGAGCTGCGACCGCTAGAGAGCAGCAGACTCCACTGTCACGGAAAGCAAATGCGCAGGGAAAAACTGGATATGCCTCAGCGCCCAGATTCCAGGCAGAGGATCACAACCCAAGCTAATTGACTGTATGGAAATAAGGAATGAACATCTTTGTAGGTGCTACACGTGCCTGCTCTCATCACAGAGGGGCTTTTTTCCCCTGAAAGGCAGCCTTCAGAAACATTTCTGAACCACCAGAATTCAGACCACGGGAAGGACAGAGGAGACAAGAGCTGAAATCAAAGAAGGGCTTCCTCCTCTCCCAAAACAACGAGGTTGGTGCTTTTTGCTCAATTCCCAGGCAAGAGCAGCAGCAGAACTGGCTTGTCTTGATGTTCTGCAGCAAGGCAGAGTTTAGGGGAGGCTTTTGGGTGGGGAGAGGCATGGAGGCATCCCGGAAATCCAGAAATGCAGGTTAGACCCCACAGACACTGGAGCAATGTAAAGGGACCACGAGGAAGATCGCTGCACGGATCACCCTCAGAGTTCAGGAGGACAGAGAGCTGCCTTCTTTCTCCTGCACGGCTGGGGGACTGCATGGACTCTACAGCGCTGCTGCGCTTTCCCAACGCCACAGACGTGTTGTTAGCATACCAAGTTTTGCCAGAGGCATGAAGATGCAGGCTGATGTGCCATGCCTTTCCAGCATGTGTGCCCTGGCTCTATTCCCAGCTGGAAAGCTGGGAGGTTAAGCAGTCCTAAGCTGAGACAGGAGCCTGAGACTGTTCAGCTGTACACCTGGGAACAGCTGGAAGCTGTCCAGCGTCACACAAATCCAGGAGCACAATGGCTGGGGCTTCCCTCCAGGAGCAGCTGGACAAGCAGAGCACAGGCTGCCTACTTCTATTACTTATGTGTGCCATCCCACCCTGTTCATGGTCAAATCCTGGCAGAGCACACAGCTGCAATCTCTTTACAGAATCCCAAAGAGGAGCAACAGTGGGATCCAAGTGTAGGGGATCCCAGGGCAAACACCTTTGCTAACTTCTCCTGGGGTTTTGCTTGTAAGGGAGTTTTGTATCCCACAGACATGCTTAGCCCAAGACACTACGAGATAACAGGGGTGCCAGCCTGCAGTGTCAGACCTCTGGAGAGGAAGGACGAAGCATCCAGCCCTGGAGACTGGCAGATATAACCAGCCTGTCGGACAGTTATGTCCGAGCCAGACTGACCCTGTTCTTTCCTGCCTGGTATGACTGGTTTTCATTCCAGGTGGAGGGGAGTGATACTGGGAAAGCCTCCCCATGGGACTGGAGGGCATTCAGCTGCTCCCCAGAGAGCACAGAGCTTTGCAGGGAGTGTGGATAAAATGCATTTCCAAGCCAAACATTTTCAAAAGCTGGGAATTTTAATATTTGGGAAATTACAGCCAATGTAAACCAATGCTTTAAGTCTATCCCAGACTGTATCACTGCTTCAACACTCATCCAGCCTTTGGAGGCAACTGCAATGGGCCCTCCTCAGTTGAATTCATCATGCTAAAGGAAATGATTTTTGTGTGTCCCAAATTCACATGCCTGGGAGTGAAAGACCAACAGCAACACAAGAGTGTGATTCACAGCACATTTCCATCCAGCCCTGCCTCACCCAATGTGCTGCCTGTGCTGTCAGGTCAGCCTGTGGAAGTGTTTAAAGGTCACGGTGCTAAATGCCATCGAGATATTTTTGCTATTTGAGCTCTATCAGCCCTAGGACTGTGCCTGCACTGCTCTAGGCAAGGAGAGGAAGGCTGCTGCATCCTGCCTCGATGCCACCAGACACGTGATGATGTGCAGGAGGTCACACAGTCCCCATCCCAGCTGTCACACAGCTCCAAGGTGACACACCTGTGTTGCCCATCACTGGCCCTGCACCACTTGCGTGCCAGGCTGCTCCTGACACATCCTCTCAGCCCTGCCCACCTCCCCTCCCTCCTCCTCTCCTTCAGACCAGGGCAATCCAGGTGAAGGGGCACATCCACTCACACCTGTGTCAGCTCCCGAGCCATCACCGTCCCGCCTCCCCAGAGGTAACACCCCAGCTATTTGCCCTGCCCAGCTGATATTTCCTCAGTTCCTACACACTTTTCTCAAGTGCTCGAGCTATCAGGGTGTTTGCAGAAACACCAGCACACTCACACCTTCCCTCCCCAGCCTCTCCTAAGGTTAGTCACCCTTCTGCCCAACCTCAAGCCCACGTTTCTGCCACACCTAGAGGAAAAAACTTCTTTTGAGGCGCACATAAGCAGAGTGAGTTCTTGCATTTCAGGTCACAACAGGGGCCCACTATAGCAACTTACACATAGAATACAGGCTGGTTTGTGTTGGAAGGGACATCAACATCATCCAGTTCCACCCTCCTGCCACAGGCAGGGACACCTTCCACTAGAGAAGTTGCTCCAGGCCACATCCAACCTGGCTTTGAGCATTTCCAGGGATAAGGCAGCCACAGCAAGTTACAAGTACTTAAAATGGAAATAAAAATCCTGTCCTAAACCTAAAGCTCTGTTCTGTAGACACCGTTTCACTGAGAAAGACAGGCTCTGGTTCAAAAACAAAATGGGAAAGCTTGCATGGAAAAGCAGAATCCTGGCTCTGCTCCTTCTTCCGCTCATTCTCTCATTATCCTCTTACTTCCAGCATGACAAGACTAGTCAGGCACACAAAATCTTACCCCTCTCCCCAGAAAGAGCAAACCAGAAGAAACAAGACACAAGAAACCCAAAATGCTGTTGTTGCAAATTCACAACAGGCTAACAACTGCTCTCCACAATGCAGCTTCATTAGGAAAAACAAACTCTTCCCTTAAGCCTATCCTTTCAACTGTTTAGAAACCTGCAGCTGGCACAGAACTCTAACAAAGAGTAAATTTCAACTCAACTGCTTCCACGTCCACTTGCACTGACACCAACCAGCCTGTGTTCTCCAAAGCACTGCCTTTGAAGAAACACTGAGAAGAGAAACGCTGTGCAAACAGAGACTTCTCCTTGCCCCTGAAGCAACCTGAGGCCGAGGCATATTTCTGTGAATAAACAAGTTCCTGTCGCAATTCATGAGAGCCACCAGATAACGACAGCCAAACAATTAGAAAAAAACTGGGTGTACTTACACAAGCAAGTGTGACCACATCAGCAGCTGTGAGAGGAGCAGTGTAGCAGGAGCCCTGTCACCTCTGGAGCCAGACTGTGCTTCCCAGGCCTCTCTGCTGAGAAAGGTGGTCCTGCTCCCTGGGTCTCCTCTCCCACAAGCAGCAGGAAGCTTGATGCAAGGGCAGCCGCTGCACCTGGGACCAGCCTGGAATGGCCATGCTGCCCAACTCCTTGCAGATCATTCCCAGCTGAGTAGGTGAGCAAGCAGGGAAGCTCCTTTCCCTGCCTTCCTCAGCTACCTGGTGATGAGAGGCAGGTGGAAATGAGATAAGCTAATGAGAAGAGGACAAGTTACTGGCATTTTATCCTCAGAGTCCTTTCCTAAAGGCTTCTGCCAAGCCTTCTCAAATGTTTTAGCAAAATCACTGAATCACTGCTGCTTTTTTTCATTTATGCCCGGCTGCTCTCTCCCCTCTTTGTAGCAAAGTTTTTTAGCACGTGCCAATCCCTGAAGTCAGAAAGTAGTTTAACATTAAATTCGTGCCCAAGGAGCCAAAAACCCCAGGATTAACAGGCTTTCCTTTCCTTTCATTCTGCTTACACACTCCCAGTGACCCATTTTACACAGCCCTGAGGGCTGAAGGGGATCTGCAACGAGACTTCTCCGAATTGTTCAGACTCCCACACAGATGCAGCTCTGAGCTTGCTTTTCTCTAACCATGATAAAGAGGATGCACACTGCAGTACAAAGGTGGTTTCTCACTATTCCAGCCACTTTGGGGCAGGTTACCCAGGATAGATGCAGCCAGAAACAGAGCTCAGAAAAGTCATTACAATGCTCAGTAGGCACTGAAAAATATTCAAACTGCCCTTATTCACACCTAAAGAAAGCTGTAGCTGGTTCTTGCTAGGAAAAGCTCTCCAGGGCACAGGATGAGACAGGATTAGTCCCGTTCACAGTTCCCCTCTCCACCAGGGGCTGCCAGGCAACATCTCCTTCAGACACAGTGCAATAAATACCCCAGATAATGCCTTGGTTTAAAAGAAATCCCCTGACAGACTGCACGTAGAGGCTTGTCAAGCCTCCAGAGCCTTGCAGGCTGCACTTAAAAATCTCTGTCCTGGACGATTTATCTGTCAGGGAGGTTCCTTTTCCCCAGGAGGACATGGAAATGCTATCACAAGGTTCAAATAGGCCATCACGCTCAGGTAGCTTTCCAAATGTGTTTGGAATAGTTTATTTTCAGGCCTTTAATGATAAAATCTTACACCCAGAGAATCTAGCTTTCCCTGGCTCTGGTAAGGCATAGGAAATGGTTTCTCCTAAATCCCCATTCCCTGGAGATCACGCTCCAGCCTAGATCATCCTCCCTGCACGTACAACCAGCACTGCCTGTCAGCTCTAAAAATGCTTGTGACTAGAGATAAAATGGTCAAACAGAGATTCTCGATTCTCACACTTTCCTTCTATCTGCCTGCTCAAAACTTTCTGTTGAGGCACAAGGTCTGGCCAATCACTCCTGGCTCAATCCACAGCAGGGTATTTCCACTTCTGAAATGGAAACCAAGATACTGGCCCAGGCTCCAAGTGCAGATTTGAATTTCAGACTTCCTGAAATTCAGGAGCATTCTGACTCGGTTTTTATTTAGCCCACAGGAAGGCAGGACAACTTTGTTTGCTTGTTTCCCAAAACTGTTACTAAAGAGAAGAACTTGCTCAGGCTAACATGTGCAAAATCCAGGTGTTGGTTAGGTATTTTATATCCCAAGTCTTCCCTTTGGGATAACCCTGAGATGTACAAGGCATGAATTTTGGAGCTCATAAATCTCTTCACAAAGTAGAGCTAGATGAAGGTGTGCAGTGACTGGAAAAATCACCCTCTCTTCACACAGGAGGAAAAATGCTGCTCCTGCCTGGCAATCCAAATACCCCTCAGCTGGGTCCTACTTGAGCAGCACTTTTCAAGGAATTCCATACCTGTGTGCATCCTGTTGAAGGAGCAATCCCTGCTCCAACAGCAAACTGTACAACTGGACCCCATCCCGGGTTACTGGTGGAGGTCACAGGTGACCTGCCTGGATGAGGTGCTTCCAGGATCCCACCAGGTGGACTGGCAGCTGGAGCACAGGCAGGAGGTGGTCCAGACTAAAGATTTATTGTGAATGTGTTAAAAGATCTGTGCCTGTGTGGCTCCCTACCTCACCTTTTCCAGAAAAAGCGAATCCTGATATCCTGGAGTGACACAACAACAGAAGGACTAATCCAGCCCTCTCCCTGCTCCGTAGCCAAGGTGACAGCACAAGACTGAGCCCAACAAATGACCAGGCCCAACTTGGCATGCAGACGGGAGGGGTTTTCCAAGCTGGTGGGAAAGCAGCATCACTGAGCCAAGTAAGTTTCCATGGCACAGACACTCTTCTCCAAACACAGCCTCTCGAGGTTGCGTTTGAGGCAGGGACAAGAGGAAGCACACAAAAGCGTGTGCTGATGTCAGCCACTTGAAAAAGGACTTTGATCTCCAGGGCTGAGGACCCAACACCTCCGAGGAGCAAGACATTTCACAAAGCATTTTATTTGCCTTTTATGTAACAAGGCACACAGGGCATCAGTTGAGGGATGACAGAGCACTGTCGCCTACTATTGCTTATTAAATAAAGTTACTCCCTGCTGCCAGCTTGAGAAATGATGCCAAAAGATATAAACTGATCCCAGAGCAGCAATAGTGAGCCACGGCCAGTGCAGATTGAAATGCCCCACACGCTGCAGCATCTGAAAGATGGGCCTGGAAGGATCTAAAGGAAGAGTAAAGCTTTCAAGTATTGCTTTGACAAAGCTTTTTCAAGTAAAGCTTTGACCTCGGTGAAGCAGAAAATGATTCACGACCAGAGCCAGCAGGGCAGAGCTATATAGGAAGAGGGCAGCCCTGTGACTCCAGTGGACCTTTTGTTCAGGGATGAATCCCAAGGACATGCCAAAGGCAAGGCTTCCATGGCAACTGTGGGCAAAGCCCATTAAATAGAGCAGGACAGTCCGTGAATTCCCCACTGCACAAAGTCCTTCTCCAACAAGTGAGCCAGTACTGCGAATTTCCAGATAAACACCATTAAAATGTACATCAGTACAGCGTAAATAGGACTTATTTGACAGTCAAGCAAGCCTTCAGCTGCTTCCCACAGAAATCCAAAGCATCCCCATCTTTTACACTGAGAATTCACACTAGTTACAGCTGCAACAGCTGTCCAGCACTCAGCTAACTATGGAAAAGCACTCAATAGCGTTGTTTGACTGTCCCTTCCTCACTGCCTGGCACGATAAAGTGCACAGGTTTTTCCCACTGGAGCAGAAATCCGTATTTTCACAGGCACTAGGAGGCATGCAGTGTCCCTGCACACGGATCAGAGGATACATCACCTGCTTGGTGCTGAAGAAAACACCCTGAAAACTAATGGGGAATCAGACAGCGCAAGAGTGAATCCCAACCTGGGCATGGAAGAATGCTCCAACAGCTGTTCTAGGGGCAGCTGGAGGCTGTGGAGGTAACCAGTCCAAGTGCACATGCTGAGATCAGAATAAATCCAACTTCCTTCAAGGGTGCCCTGTTTTATTTCTCAGCAGATACACACAGCTCACACTGCATTTACAGCACTGAGTGTGAGCCTTTTCCCAATTGCCCAGGCAGGATAAAGGTGGCAACATGACACTGAAGGAAGAATAAAAGCTGAGGAAAGCACAAGGCACCACACAGATAACCTGTGGATACATCTTTGGCAAAGAGCTGGCACAGACACCACATCCAGCTTCAGATCATCTATGGCACAAACCCTCAGACCTGGGCCTGGCTTCTGTCATCCTGCCAGGAGAAAGCCAGGCATCACCTCCAGTGCTTTTGCTCCCTACTAGAGTTAATAACTGAGCTCTGGATGCCAAAGGCTTCCTAAACCCCTGACTCAGCCACTGAACATGACAAGACCGCTATTTAGACCGCAGACATATTTTCCAAAGTTCCTTGGAGACTCTGGCATTCTGACCTTTGAAACACTTGACCCCCAGCCACACAAAACCCTTGCAGAACAAGCCTACAGGCCCTTGCAAAGCCAACAGTCTGCAAACCCTGCTTCCCCACGGGCTCTCACAACATCCCACCTTTCCCCAACAGCTCTGCCAATTCCCTGGTTTGAGCTGATTTATCCTTGACAACCAAGCACTACAGCAAGGAGCTATTCCTGGCTTTGTTCTGCGAGGGGAACAAAGGGAGTGAAAGGCTCAGGAATACACAGAAGGTCAAGGAGGGAGTGTGTAACAGAGCAAAGATTTGCCTCTGCCTTCCTAGGCCCAGGACAAAATTTCCCTAGACCACAGGCTACTCCTCTTCTGGACTCGACTGGGTGGAAATGAAGCCAGTGCTGAGCACTCCGGAAATCCCATCACAAACGTTTCCTCCATCTGGATGTTTAGCAGATGCTCACGTCTCTGATGAAGAACCTACTTGCCACGGCCAAAAAAACCCCCACCAGCACTCTTTCATTGAGAAATTAAACGCTTCATTAATTCAAAAATGGTTGAGATTACAAATCAGAACCAGAACATACAGGTCTAGAGGCAAGATCACTAATAATTCATGAGCAAAATGCTATGTTTATGCAACACTGAGGATGAGATTTTAATTGCTTATTACTCTAATTGATTTCATTCAGTTGTTATGGCAACTTTCTGCTTTCAGGAGATGTACTACACCAGCCACAGCCTTACACCACAAAGCACAGCCATGTGACACTCCACAGCTGCAACATGTATTTTAAGATAAATAATACTGTATGTGTGCCAAGTGTTTACTGATTCCCATTTTGCTGAGCTTCAAAGCCCTGACAGCCAAGTGGGATTACAAGAATAACTTGTTCACCTGTTAGCCCAAGCAAAGAGATGGCCTGAGACCATTCGGTTCTTCTCTCTCCTTTAGTGTATGCTGTTCTAAGTGCACAGAGTGCTCTAAGCTGTGACTGATAGGAATATCCTTCTTATTCCATTAGAAAAAATGGGAGAACTGTTAAAGACCAGGGTTTGAACACACTGATTTATTCTGAACGCTTTATTGCTGCGTGTCACTTGCCATATGTCATCAGGTGGTGGGGAAGTTAAGTTTCCTGTTTAAAAGGCCATTACTATAATTATTTAATTACGGAAGGACAGCTCACCAGGAACAAAAGGACTTCCACTACAGATCCCTTGTGGCCCAGTCTAGCCACAGGACAGCAGAAGGATGACATTGCAAGATGCTCTCAGAAACCTGAGTGAACTTTCAGTGTTATGCTTCCAATAGGTTCAGCAGCACAGGAAGTAACATCCCAGAAACTGGACACAGCTAGGAGCTGTTTCAGAGGATACCTTCCAGCCCCCTCAGCCCCCACCCAAACCAGTCTTACTGAGAGAGCAGTTATGAAAATGAGCACGCGTTTCAACTCCTGCAACCGCAAGCCTTCCAAGTTCCAGCACGTGGTACAGGTAAGCCCCAAACAGCATTTAAAGCCAGGTACACCTCTGCTATTACAAACAAGCCAACCACCAAAATCCCCAATTTTTGGGGAAGCCAGGCAAACCTCCTCAGGGGGGATCTGCAGCTACCTGACCTGGCAAAATCAAAGTTGAGCCTACATCACTCCAACCACACCGGTGGACCCTACAAACCCCTCCCAAGCAGATTGAGTGCCATGGAACCAACTTGAAAGAGGCTGAATGGCACACCTCAGGCTTCATTAAGGAAGCTGTGCAAGCCCAGGACACAGGCCATGGCTTCCCACCTTCCCCCGAGCTCACCCACGCAGTGCACGTGCTCCAGCAGGCTCCCGAGGCAGGGGGGTGCTGCGCTGAGGCCACCCAAGTGGGCACCTTTGGAGGGGCAGCCGAAGCTGTGTTTGGTGTTCCAAGCACTGGCAGCAGACAGCAGCAGCCTCTGCTCTGCCAGCTCCCAGCCAGGAGCTGGAGCAGGAACAGCCCTGGCCCCTCTCAGGCTCTCAGAGGTAGGTGTGAGTTACCAGCCACAAGGGATCGGGACGCGGGACGCAAGCTGGAGCGCGCCCTTTGGTGAGCTCCTGCGACTGTTCCGGAGTGACAAGATGCAGACACATCTCAAGAGCAGGTTTCACTATGAAGAACAGCAGCAAGGACAGCTCCTGCAGCACCCAGAGGAATCCAGCTGGAATGACCCCTAACCCCTAGCAGGATGTGCAAACGCGCCAAGCACAAGGCTCATGATAAGCACAGGATACCTCGCCCAAGCAGGAGCAAAGCTGAGCCGAGATTCCCATCCAGTCCTGTGCAGTTTTCCCTTTTTCTTGCCAAAACCCCTGGGAAAGTTGGAACTCAGCTGTGGGATCACTGCAGAGCACAAAAAGAAAGGAAGCCAAAAGCTTCAAGGAACTGACTGCCACTCACAGCAGGTAACAAATACAGCACTTGGTTTATTTTTGTTCTCAACTGAAACAAGACTCAGTAGGTTCCTTACCCAAGCACTCCTGAAGTGAGCAGAGACTTGCAGCAAGAAGTCTTCAGAGGTACAGTATTTGTATCATACAGAGTACACAATAAATTACTATCTACATGCCACAGACCTACAAAAAGTTACATACAATGTAAAAAAATACAGTATTTTCTGCTCGTTTTTTTGTTTTAATTTTTTTTTTCTGTACATTTTTTTTTTAATTTACATTTTCATATACACTTTTTGTAAACTTTTGTGTGTTTTTAGAAAACTGAAACCACATAACAGTTATGGACTTAGAGCATCACTCTTACCTTTCTAAAGCAACGCTTGCACCTACAAAACAGCTTTTAGCTTGTTTGCTCCTTCATTTCTACTTTGGCACCACCACACCTCACACCGCTACTCTGAGCTACTTTAGTCTGCTTTAGCCATGTCCTCACCAGGGAGAAACACAATTAGACTGGAATTTGTGCTTTGATAACAAAGTTCAGAAGAAAAAAACATTACATTAACTACTTCACCATCACATTTACCTGATATTTTACGGCGTAATTTCAACTTCTCCCGCACTAACTGCTTTACATCAGCATGCAAACAAGTCTGATTATGACTCAATCAATAACATGAATATAATACTGAAAAACAACTACAAGGGTTAAATATTCAAAGGAATGTAGACTTAGCAAGGTTTACCAAGTTAAGAATTCTAAGCTAATAGCATGGATTGACATGTTAAGATTTGAAACACACTGAAGTATACAATGTGAATTTCAGTGTAAAAAGCATCTGTACTAAAGAAAACATGGAATTGCTCCTGGCCACATAATTTACACTATCTCAAAGTGAAAAAACTCTATTGACTAGAAACCTCCTGCTTACCACACATACTCCTGGTGTGAAATAGGGATCCCTGAAGTTTATAAAAGCCAAGCTTCAAAAATTGCTACTTGGAATACACAATTCAAAACCCTGCTGAAAAGGAAAAGCAGATTCAGTGTTCGGCCCATTGGAGAGTAAATCATTCCAGCCTGGCACTGTTCCATGTAACCCACTCAGCCACCTGGATCTAATCCCAGAATACTAAAGAGTGGAGGTGCCCTTGAGAGGGGCTGCAATCCTATCTCCTGCTCCAAGCAGGGTCAACACTGAAATCAAGCCAAGCTTGGGATTCTGTTGTGTTGAATCCTAGGAACATTCCAGGACAACTGCACAGCTCCTCTTGGACCACTCCCTTGCTTAACTGACCCCATGGAGCAAATTTCTTCCACTAACCAAGAGCTTCCCGTTCAAAACTCAGGAAAGCTTCTCAGGCAAGACCCTGAAATCAACTCAGGCGTTGAGCTGCTGCTGAGGGTTTTGGACCACCAGGTACAGAACTACATTCATGGCTGTTGACAACAGAACTGTACAACACCATTTTTTTTTTTTCTGATCTGGGGACCTGAAAGAATGGGGTTTTTTTGTTGGGTTTGTTTTTTTTTTTTAATTCCTTAAAATTACAGCAAGAAAAAAACCAAGGCAGGCATTCAAAGCATTGATATACCACAGCAAGTTTTGCCTCAATACAGTTTACAGATCACCACCTCATTTATTATTGCCAAAAGACTCTATGGTGCATTCAAAACTTCAACCTAATACAATCCAGACTCAGTGCTAAGACCGACAGCTGAGGGTTTGCCACTTGGGTTTAGGTTTGAGTTCAAAGAAGAAGGTGCCTTCCAGATCACTCGGAGGAGAACTGCTAAGGCTTTCTTCCCCGCTGCTCATGTCTTCACAGGAGTCTTCACTAGAAGGAACAGTGGGAAAAGTAATTTTAACAAAGCACAACCCCTTCAAAGTGGCAAAGTACTCCTCAATCCTGGGGCTGCTGGCATACTTTTCTGTTCCTACTAGCAACATCCCACATCTTAATGCTCCTCAGTCTAAAGCTCCTTAGGGCTCCTAAAGCTGAACTCTTAACAAGGCTGTTTTCCTGATGGCAGCAACATCCTACTGATCAAGAAGCCACTGTTCCAGACACCAAACATGAATTCCTTCAGGAGACTGAAAACCTTTGCAAGCCTTCCTGCCTTGAAACCAACAGTGCCTCCCCCTACCCAGCCAGGTACCTCTGAACACCACAATGACAGTTCTCCCTTCTTTCCACGTACTGAAGACATATTCCAAGCCCACCAACACTCTCAGAGCTAGCACCTTACAGTTTTTTTTTCCCCTGAGTAGCAGTGATGAAGCCATAGTTGTACAGAGCTGCCATGAGCGCTACAGGAAAAGGAGAATTCCCAACAAATTAAGCAGCCAAGTGTTAACCAACCTCTCACTTCCATTGAAGCATCCACCCTCTGGGATTGTTGGCAACTCGGGAACACTGTAGTAACTGTTTTGTAGGTTTTGGGCTGTTCGCCTCGAAACAATCCAAACTAGTTTTTTGTGATCAGGCTTGCAGCATTCAGGAGAAGAATAATCTGCCAGGCATTTGGAGACAAGTTCCCTCCAGTAAAGTAGGTCACTGTCACTTATCTGAAGGAAAGAAACCAAAAACCCTGAAGTTAGTTAGTCTGTAACACACAGGCTGTAAGCATTACCCCTCCCTCCATTTTACCCTCTTGGAAAAGACCTAGAAAAAACATCAGTCAAGACACAAGTGAGTCATAGCTGTGATACCTTTGTCAAAGTTGCTTTTGAAGGTGAACTACCAACTCCTACACACCTTCCACAGAAGTGTCTTTTCAAGGTGGAGTTAGGTTGACAGTTTGCCTGTCAACAGTCCTTGTTACCATTTTCGTTATCGCTTCCAAAGGAGAAATGAAACAAAGGTTGTTTTATTTTAAAATGGAAGGGAAATTTTTTAAAACTCCGTTTTCAAATGGAAGTTAAATCTTTCAAACTCCTTTAAAATGGAAGAAAAAAATTTAAATCACTATTGCAAAATAGAATAATATTGTACTTTAAGGAGCTACTTCCCTCCCTTAAGAAACTGGGGCTGCTCAGTCTGACTGTAAGAATGAAAAGCTGCTTCTAGGCCATCAACAGAAGCAGCATGTACCTTGAGGCCATGAATCCTGTTCTAGTTCATATGATATCTTGAGCTGGAAGGGATTCACAAGCATCCAAGCATCATGGAGTTCAACTCCTGGCCCTGCCCAGGACAATCCTACCAATTCCACCCTGTGCCCAGGAGCACTGTCCAAATGCTCCTTGAACTGTGCCAGTAATGTGCTGTGCCCATTCCCTGGGGAGCTTGTTCAGTGCCTGACCTCCATCTGGGGGAAGAGCTTTTCCTTGATATCCAGTCTAACACAGCTCCCTGACACAGCTGCAGTTGTTCCCTCAGGTCTAATTACTCAGGCAAAAGGAATAACGAGCCCAGCAGTCACAGAACAGACTGGAAGTTTCTCCAGAACACACAGCCAGAGCTGTGCAAGTCCAGTCAGCTGCCTGTTCAAGCGTGCACTGTATACACACTGGGTCAGCAGTTCCTCTGCTTTTATGCATTTAAGCTTGCTTTTTAACTGCTTCTTTCAGCCAAACAGAACCTGTAAGGACACATTTAGGGCCCTGTGTAAGGGACCCCTAAATGTAACATCACCCACTATTAACAGCATCAGCCCAAACAACCCACTGAAAACACTGACCTTCGAATGCTTTTGAACACGCAGAAGGATCTCCAATAGCTCAACAGATTTCAGCGTCTGAACTTCCAGAGTGAGAAGGCACAAGGCCAGGACAGATGGCTAGAAGGACAAGAAAACAGCACTCAGCACCACAGCCACCACAAACCTTCCCAGAAGCTACAAACAGCTGCTTCTACTCACTTTTGCTTTAGAGAAGACTAGACGGCAGTTGCAAGCTTTTAGCTGGGCTTCCAACTTGTCCAGATTCAATACTTCTTTCCTGTGAGGCATCCAAGAGAAAAAGGGTCTGGGTCAACAAGAAACCCCTTGCCAGGCAGCAAAAACTGCGGAGCTGCCTCCTCTACAGCCAAGGCTGCAATCACTTCCGAGGGAATTAAAAAGGGCTCAGCAAACACCACCAACTCACCTTTCTGAGGTATGACAGAGTACAATAGTATGGTACAAGTGCAAGAAGGTTAAGGCAGTAGTAGCTTTAAATTCAAAGTGCAACTTTTCGGAAATTATCTTTTCCATCCGTTTCAGGTCAGACGCAGTGCATTTACATTGGCTGATCCGGATGATCTCGTGAGCAGATGGGATATTGCATTCCTCCTCCACCACACGGGCGGCCAGCTGGATGCAGCAAACTCCAATGCAAGACAAATGCTTCGGTTTCACCTAAAAACCAGAGCAAGTGCCGTGAGTACATCGTCCCCTCCATCAACACCGTGCTTAAACAGCAACTGGTCTGGGAACCCACAGTTCTACAGCCAAAGACGTGCTGATCGCCACTAAACCTGGTGTTTAGGTTTGACCCATCACTTCAGCTGGAGCACAGCTGGCAGAGCCCATAAGGGCTGAGCAAGTGAAGTTAGACAGCAGAGCAGCCTCTCCTCAGGTTGTTTCCCACTGCTACACAAATAAATCGCGGTGGGAGCTGCAATTCCCTGCTCCTCCAAGCGGCAGCGCTCACCCACCCTCCCTTACAGCCTGCACAATCCAGTCTGAGCCTGTTCCGGGCAGCCCCATCCCTCCACAGCTTGTTCCTGCCCGTGCTCTTCTCTCCCCTCTACCACAGTAAGGCTTTGTGCCACTTCAAGGACAGCCGGACCAAAGAACTGATGCAGCTTCGTTTTTTTTCTGCTGAACTAATGACGAGGAACTGGTTTAGGTCCAAGCTTCCTGCCTTAAAGCAGCACAAACATGACAAAAAAAACCAGGAAAGGATCGCTTGGCGTCGGTGCCAAGGCTAAGCTAAGCACCCAGAGACAGCCTCTAACACTTACTGGTTTGTTTCCCTTAATTCCTCCTTTCTCTGTGAACATCTACACGGTGATCATCACAGACCCAATAGAGGAAGCAAATCAAGCTGCTACTCGTCTTTAGAGGTAAAAGGAACTGCACTCAACTCCAGGTTCACAAAGGAGACATCTGAGCTGCTGCTGAATGCACAGAATGAAACAACAGCCACACTTGTACCTTCATAAGAGCCAAGAATCTGTCCAGAATGTTGACAGCCAAAACAAACGTTTCAGTTGCAAATCCAAAGAAGTTGGTCAAACTCCAGAGATCTTCCACCTTAGCATTCCTTTGTCTTGGACACAGTGTGTTTTCATTCTATGGCAAGAGAAGCAAAGTCAGAATTATTCTGTGGCAGCAGCAATCACTGTGTGCCTTGCTCCCTAAATCGTCTCTTGTTTAGACCAAACAGAAGTAATTTTTTCCTTAAATACTTTACCTAACTTGAAAAGAAGATAAATTTAGACACTTGGGACTCAAATCACACCCACAGTTCAGAGATTACAGCCAGGTGCAGAGTCTCACTGGTACAATAGCCAGCATAACCACATTTCCTACTCTCTACTTGCTTATTTCAAGACACATTTAAGACTTATTTAAGCTACCAAGCGCAGGCATACACAGTGACCCCTGACCTTAGAAATTACCACGTAGCTCCCTGCATGTCAATATTTAAACAACAGCTCTGCTTTCACAACAAACAAGCAAACTTATCTCAGGGGATTTTATTTTTCTGTTAAATATTAAGGCTCTTCCCAGAGAACTCACAAGCGCCCGAGGGCACATAATAAGCCTGCCCTGAACTCTGTAAGGAACTTTGGTCGTTAGCGTGGAGATGTTTATGATCTATTTACATTCTATTGCTCAGCACCGAGCGGTTCTGGGTTCACTTCCCAAGACCCAATGAAAAGCCGTTGGTACCCCTCTTTTTTTTATCTGCCTGCCTGCCATCCTACCTCCCCTGCAGCGACAGGAAGCTTCCCTGACGGAAACAATACAGAACCTCTAGCTTCTGTGCTCGTCTAAGTTTAAACAATAAATACCAAGCGCCTCAATATTTTGCTTGCCTTACAACTTGGATAACGTAACGATTACACCTACAAACGAAGACAGAATTAAGACAAAAGGCAAGAGCCAGATACAGATAACAGAATTAACTTTCCGGAGTTAATGCACTTTAAATTCCATTAGCCGGAATTTTCTCTCAACTTTCTGACATTTTCTTTCTGCCCTGACGAGCCCCCGACGCCCTTACCCACCTCGGCGGCGCCCTCGATGAGGCTGAGTCCCTTCTCGCGGGGCTGGAACCGCCCCTCCAGCTCCAGATGGAGGTTCAGCTGCTTGAAAAGCCACAGCGCTTCACTGCTCATCTTCCCTTTCCTTCACCTCCCTCCCCTCCGCAGCAGGGAAACAAAAGCGGCCCCAGAGGCCGGGGACGAGGGGACACCGGGCCCCCCCCGCGGCCCTCACCGCTCGGGGAGGGGGAGGTGAGCCCGGCTCCCGTCACCGCGCGGACGGGGGTGGGCTCGGCCGCTGACCCCGCATCCAGGCAGGGCGGCCTGGACCCCCGCGGGGAGTCACGGCACTGTCACAGCACCATCACAGTCGCTCCCTGTCCGCCCGGGCCTCGGCCCCACTCCAAGATGGCGGAGCCGCGTCCCCGCCCACGGCTTCTCTTGTCCCGCGCGGAGCGATCCCCGCGGGTGAGGCGGCCCACGGAAATCAAATAGTCCATTCCCTACCCGCGCGACCCGACGGTGCCCAGACTATTGCCCGAGGTCCGGGCAAGGTGCAGCTGGCCCGTGGAGCTCCAGCGAGGCGGGCAGGGAGGCGGCACCGCGCTGCTGCGGCAGGGCGGCGAGGCCGCGCGGAGGAACACAGCCAGGGCCGCATCACGCCTTTAAAGGGACGCCAGCGGCGCCTCATCTGTTTTGAAAAGACCGCCCAAACCCTCCGCGCTCGGATTGGCCTGCGCTTCCCAGCCACTGATTGGCCGGTGCCGATGCTCGCCCCGCCCCCTTCCCCGCCCCGCCGAGGGGGCGTGTTGTTTACCGTCGGCGATTGGCCACCGACAGAGGCCGGATCTGTTCTGATTGGCCAGGCGACTTCTGCCTCACCCGCCCACTGCTCCGAGCCCTGGCAACCGTGACGAGCCCGCGCGCGCGCGCGCCCTGAGGCGATGGCGGTGGGGGGGGACAGGTGAGGGTCACCCTCAGTCCCACGGCGCTCCCGTGTCCCCACACCGTTCCTGTGTCCCCACAGCACCTGTCCCTCAGCGCTCCCGTGTCCCGATACAGAATAAAGATGAACGCTGACCTGACTGGCCTGAGGATGCTCAGTTTCTGTGGGATCCCCTCATGCTGTTCCTTCAGGGTTCCAAACTCCCGCCTGGATTTAAAATCCCTCCGTGTCCTACTTCAGCCCGAGAGATTTCTGGGCAGCCTTGGTGTTGCAGTGGTTTGGGATGTGTACTTCCAAGCTTCCCTTCCCGTGGAATGAATCCAAGGCCCAATGGGTCAAGAAGGAGCCTCTAAGTCAAAGGCTGAATCAAAGGGCTTCTAACCTTAATCGAGTCCTCAGGACCAGACAAAATAAAATAAATCATTGTCTGGAGGATTTGAGGGGCTGCTCCAATGTGCTTATGGACAAACACAAAGGGAAAAATGTCCCGGGACAAACTCAAACTGCAGCGATAGGATGTGTGTACACACTGGAGACAAAAGTCTGAGAGGCGACTCCAGCAGATTAGTGCTGGGTTTGATCTGGTGAGGTTCCGCAGCTCCAACAAACAGAAAATGTTTATGAAATGTCACGGGCTGGAAAAGCAAATCCGCCTTCTCCACTGAGCCATCATCACTGCTGAGCTCTGCCAAGCTCTATTTTGAGGCACAGTCCCTTGTCTGCAATGCCAGGGATGATGGCCAGCACTTCCCTCAAGTTTATTTGGATGCCAAGGACTCCGAGATTCCCGTAAACACGCATGACTTTTCCCCAGGGTATTCCTGATGTGGGCCAGAGGTCCTGTAGGTACCAGCAAATACACCTGAGCGTCCTGCCCATCCCAGTGAATGAACTGGCACGCTGACTGATTTCTGGGGAGGATAAAAGCTGGTTTAGACATGGATCTGCTCCAGTTTGAACAATTGCCCCTAATGGAACTGCCAACCAGCTCCATGCAGTGACATCATGCAGGCAATGTTTATCTCTGGGATTCAAATCCCCTCAGCAGTTGCTCCCTTCTTTTCTTCCCCACATTCCCAAGCATGTCCGGCCATCACAGAAATGGAGTACTTCCTCCAGACGTTCTTCCTCCTCCAGCTGCTGCAGGAAAGTACAGAGTGGAACACATGTTCCAGTTTACCAAAAAGGTTCATTTTGTAAGCACAGAGCACGACAGCTCCGAAAGTATCAATCCAGATACCTGCTTGAACACATACATGCCTTTCCCTTTACTAATTTAAACCTAATAGAACACTCTGAAAAATTATCCTTCATATCTCACATAGCCTGAGGGGAGAGAACCTCTTATCAGAGCATGACTCATTTCCCAGGTTAGGAGAGAGGGATCCCTGCCCCATCTTTGTTCCTCAGTATTAACTCACTTCTTCAAAACAGCTCAGTAGGATCAAGGAAAAAAAAAAACCAAAAACCACCAAACCCCAAGGATCCTTAATATAAGTGAATGGACTGCAGCTTTGGGATTAAAAACAGGGAAAATGAGTCTGCTCCCTGTGCTGTGAGGACCTGGCAGAACAATGGAGTGTTGTGGCAAAGGAGAAGTGATGGTGAGGTCAGTGGACAGAATCTGTTGTTGTTCTTTATTTTTTTCCCTTATGCAAGGAATAATTTTCTTTCAATGTGGCATTTATTTGGGATCTGGGGAAGTGTGAATGCGGGGCGAGAATGAGAAGTATTTCCAGCATTCTGAGGAAACACAATTTACCTCCTCTGTAACGTGCTGTGCTTTACAGAGCAGCAATTCCTTCCTGATATTCTTTGGAAACGCAAGGATTCACATCCCATTAAAAAACGGGGATTGTTTTAACCAGCCTTGCTAAACCATCTTCCAATATGGCCTGGCAAAACTTGTCCAGGCATGCCCAAAGCAGTTCCTCAGGAATGGTTCTGGATGGCTAAGAGCTGGGCATTGAAACAGCAGGGGATGATACAGAGGTGTTGATTGGGCCTTGAGGCACGTGCATTTCCACACGGAAATAGGATTACAAACCATGGTGATTAAGGGACACAGAGTAATTAACGCTCCAGACACAAGCATTGTCTGCCCACTCTGGACACCCACGGAAGAAAAACAGGGGTCACTTGCAACAACAACTCCCTTGAACCACTTGCCCAAAAAGCTCCACGCAATTTGCAGCCACCAATTAGTCCAAGTGCCCCACTTCTGGCCTATTAACCCGGTATGGAGGCCAGCAGCAGCGCTGACACCGGGAAGGCAGAAGTCACAGAGCGGTATTTTTATACAAAATACACCTATTAGAAAACACGTATCAAGGCTCCGTGTGTACACACACTGAGAAACAATTTACATAATTTGTTGCTTCAAGAGCAATGGGATCAGCGCCTTGGGGATAAAAACTATCCAAACTTTTGCATGGGCTTCCCCTCACTCGGCCCTTCGGGCGGGAACAAGTCTAGGAGATGAAATGATTCATAGCCTGTCAGAGTTTAAACCTCATTCCCCAGACAGCAGTCCCTGAAGGGAAGTGACATTTGATCCTCCAGTAGCCATGGGAGCAATGTTCCCACTGGTCCAGCTCCCGTCTGCCCAGAAGAGTGTAATTCCACACCTCTCACCTGGTGCTCCTGGGAATCGAGCTGGGCATTCATAGATAAATCAATTTATTCCGATTTCTCTCTTGCTGCCCGTGAGACCAAAGGAGAGCAGGGCATGCCGACAAGAGATTAAATGGAGGTTGGTGTTAGGGAAGAGATTCATGGGGCAAACCCAGAGAGGAGCAGTGACCGTGCATCTCCCAGAGACCACACCCCGAGCTCCAAAGAGCTGCTGGAATAAGCAAGGGAGCGGCAGAAAGGAGAAACCCAGAGTGTTTGCTCAGGAAATTCAGAGCAGAAAGTATTTTGAGCTGATGAGACCCGAACGCAAATCAGTGGAAACTTAACTTAGGACAGAATCTCTGTTGTAATTTAAATAAATCTGCCATGTACTGATGGCACGTACCTTGCTTAGAGAAAATAAATGCTGCCTTATAAGAACCCCTTTACCAGCACAGCTGCACCACAGTCCTGGGACAAGACTCCCAAGATGAGTTTAATAAAAGAGAGAAGTCAGGAAAGCTACTGGGAAACAGTTTTTTTCTTAGAAAATGTTCTTATTCCCAGTAAATAAGATAAATAGGAAATAAATAATTTCCTGGCATAAAACTTGTAAAGCACAGCTAAAAATTAAATGGCATGCAGTGCTAACACCCTGATTCTTGAAGGAAATTCCAAGTCTTCACTGAGAATTTTCACTGACACAAAAGGATTCTGTTCCAGAAATAACACCAGGGCCAGGCCCCTGCCTATTATTGCATGGCTCTGAGCGAGTCCGTGGATACTATGTTGGGAACCACAGAATTCCATGGTCCCTGATACTGACAGCAGGAGGAAAAGGCTGCAGAGTGAGCTGACTCTGTGCTGAACCCAATGCTCTGCCTGTGTTGTCATAGAGGCCTCTCTCCACACACAGAGCTGGAAAGATCTGGAGAGCAGCAAACAGCAAGAGTCCAGCGCAACCTATTTTTCATCAAATCTCCTTTTGGAGGGTTTGGAAATGGTTCTGGCATGAGAAGGGGAGCCTTGCCGCCAGTGCAAACCCTTGCCTAAAGACAGCACTGAGGAAGGCATTCCTGGGTGACTTCACCAGGGCCACGGCAAGGATACCTGCAGTTTTGTTGCTCATGGGTTTCAGCTGCCCCACCTTGTTCAAACTTCACTCTCTGGCCACTGAGAAAAAGGAAGGAAGCAGGGAAGACTCCAAATCTGTGACACATTTCAGAACTTGCCTGGTGACTACAATTACTCATGATTTCTGCAGGGGGTGGATGCAGGTACCCTTTGTCTAAGTCCTCACCGGTTCCCACTCGAGCTATTCTCAGAAACCTGTGCTGCATCTTCAGGTCTCACAAAATACACCTTCCAGCCCCTTTCAGCTCCTCACTCCAGCTGCACATACCCCCTTTGTTCAGGCAGCCACTGCAGGCAGTACTTGAACAGCAGCTGGGGGTGCAGCCCCAGCTCTGCTCCCCACCGCGGCACGGGGAACTTTGCAGGAGCCAAGGGAAAGAAGTCAAATGGCAATAATTTCCCTTCAGTGCACATTAAATTGTCTGAAAGGCAGCTGTGTGTTTCAATAGCCTTGTGCTTGTCGAAGCATGACCACAGAACCAGCAGTTTGCTCAGAGGCCTCCTTTAATAACCATCTGTTACTGGAAGGTGCGCTTAACTCACTGTATATTTTTTGTCACTTACTTTAAGTGGGTTCTTTCACTTAATTGACAGGATAATTCTAGGCAGTGTTGCACTTAAGGCTTTGGAAAGTTTTGTTGGTTTTTTTTTTTTGGTTTTGTTTCTTTTTTTTTAGAAAGGTGGCTGTGCATAATTTCAGGAGGCGTTTTCAAAATCACAGGGATTCTGCATAAATGGAATTTAAATTAGTCATTTAAAGTTAAACCAAGAAAAAGTAAAAAAGAAAGGCAGCCACCTTCCTGCCTGTAGAACTAGGCAACTGCTGAGTAAAATGATTTGCTAGGAAGCATTTAGCTACAAGGACTGCATATTGTAAATTTTCTTTTATATGATTTTCCACTTATTTTCCAATTTAACATTCCGTTTCCCATAAAAGATGGGAAGTGCCTTAATTATCTAACAAAACACTCCTTTCTCTCCTTTCCCAGGCTGTCTCAAATTCTTGTATGTCTTTTGCTAAAAACTGAGATCTTGGGACAGTGTCTTCTATACTTTGCATAGGGATAATCACTAATTATGAGATCGCGTTAGCCAGTATATTCTTGTCTTTGTCAGACAATACAGATACAGATTATCAGAGATGGAAGGTATTTTCCAACAGTAAATGTGAAATATTTCAGTCTAGTGGATCTCTTATTCCTACTAAAACAACTGGCAGCTGGAATTCTGGAAATCTAATGGAGCCTGCTGACCTTATTCACATGCCAGTAAGGAATATTCCATTTCCCCCTCTGCTTTCCAAATGACAACCCTTAGTCATTTCATGTCCACTGGTGCACAACGGCCTGCCTGCTCTTATTCCCCAAGAATTTATACCTCTGTTCCACGAGACAAATTGCTCTGTGGAGGGTGACTGGAGAGGCACAAATTTCCACGCCCAGCACCACAGATGTTCCCCAAGGAACAGCTGCAGGAACATTTCCAGCATAGTTCTGTCTTAAGAGACTGCATCCAGGCACGTTTCACTCACCCACTCTTGCTACTTGCCAGAAGAAACAATTCAGATAGATTTTCTCAGATGCACTGGCAGGGAACGTGACCCTGATCCACAAAGAAAAGTGTAAATTATCCATTGGAAAAGGCACATCTACAACCATCACAGCACTACTCCACTCATCCTGCAAGGTTATCAGCTCCCACAGTGCTGATACCAACATCCCAGGACACAAAACACCCAATTACAAATACCGATGTACACAGCAAAGCGTAGCCACAGCCAGTAATTAACATGAACTGCCTTATAAAAACTGAGAAAATAAAGGAATTGTTTATGTTTTGGAAGGGAAAAATGGAAGAAAACCTGCATTCAATGACACCACTCCACCAATGCTGAAAAGGTAAAACTGGGAATGCTGCTAAGGAGGAGGCACATTCGTGCCTGCTGTTGGTGTTCTGGCACGTTGTGACATGCGTTTCCAACTAAAAATCTATTTTCTAGGAAGAATGATGGATTTACTGGTGGGATCCCCAGGGTAAGGGGGACAGTCTGACATTACTGTCACCAAGTCAAAAGAAGTAGTGCTGGAACAGAACGCGTTCCAAATAGCAAAGCAAACGGCAGAAAATAGCAGCTCTGGTTGAGAAAATTACATTATGGGGCTGTTTATTTAGTAAAATTAAATCAGGTAAAAAGGTTAATTTAGTGTCTGCAGTTCCCCTCTCAGCATTAATCACTGAGTGAGGTGAAAGAGGTGCTTCATTTGCTAAATGTGAGCACGTATTTCACTCTTCTGGATGAAAGCAAAACTGTGTGTCCTGGTGTTTCGAGAAGCTCCGTGCTGGGAGCAGATAGGAAGAGAATCTTGTGCAGCTCAGAGAGAAGGGTTTGTTTTCCTAGTAAATAATTTAAATTCCTGCTGGTAGGAAGAGCAGGCTGGGAACAGCTACACATAGTCCTGAGAGGCCCTGGAGATGTCCCACTCAAGATGACACTCCTGTCATTCCACTGATGGTGGTTTTGAAGGTCAACAACCTTCTTTAACAGCTGTGCTGGAAAGCTATGTTTAAGCTCAAAGAAATGAAGGAGCCTGCATCTAGTTTCCTTTTTACCTTTGCCACATTCTTCAGGAATACAGGGTTATTATTTTTTTTGTTTTTCCCCAAAGGGCAGCTAATTATTGCCTGTAGGAACAAGCAGAGCTGATGTACTCATAAGGTGGAACAGCCTAATAATTTGTATATCCTGATTTCAGCACCACTTACTTGGAAAATCAGCATTCCATTGATTGATTCACTGGCCCTCCTTGTTTCCTTCTGTTGCTTTCCCCAACACTCCACATTTGCAAACTGCCCCTCTCACAAAGAAAACGGAGTTTTTCAGCCTCTGGAAAAATCGAGAAATCCTCAGAGTCTGTTTCCCTTTTTTTTTTTTTAAGGTTTTGTTTTTTAAACCAACATCAATATTGTCTCCTCTGGGCTGATCAAAGCCTGCTTGCTACTTGAAGGTTCACAGGTTAGCAATAAATATAGATAGGTTATGTAAAGGCTGGAGTCAAAGCACAAACACACAGGGATAACTACAGGGATAACTGGACTTGCTCTGTCACAGAGGGAGCTTGACCAGCTGAACCCAAAATAGTAGCCATTTTCATAAGCTTGCATGTTTCCAGCCCCTTGGGATATTCAAATCCTTTACCAACTATTTTAATGTCGTCTCACAACCTGCCTGACACGAAGGTGAATTTCCCCTTGCTCTGAGGCTGCTGTGTACACGTAGATTTGAACTCTCTGAACTTTGCATGCCCGTGCTGACCTTTGAGTGCAGAAAAGCTGGGTGGGTACAATTCCCATTAACCTTTGCATCCCTGGCTTTAACTGACTGGTCAAAAGATACTCAGGGAGCAGCACCTGGGTCTCCAAAGCACCACAGATCCAAAACCACCAGCAGAGCATCTGGCTGCTCCTCTGAAGGGTTTTTAAACTACACAGACAGAAATGGCTACTCTAAGGATACACGGAGTCGAAGAATTGTCTGGGTTGGCAGGGACCTTAAAGATCATCCCAGTTCTTCCCCCTGCCACGGACAGGGACACCTTCCACTATGCCAGGCTGCTCCAGGCCCCGTCCAGCCTAGCCTTGGACTCTTCCAGGGATTCAGGGGCAGGCACGGCTTCTCCAGGCACCCTGTGCCAGAGTCTCACCACCCTCCCAGGGAATGATTTCTTCTAAAATCCCAGCAAACCCTTCCCTTTCTTGTCAGCATGAAGCCCTATAGCCTCTCTCCATCTCTCCCTACAAAAAAGGCCCAAACACATGGAGTTCATGCAGGCTGCCTCCATCTCCTCCCGGCAGCGCTGCTAAAACCCTCGGTTGTGGTCACTGCCACTAACTACCACTGGAATTCTGGAATACTGCCACAGCTTTTCAGACTTCTTAAACACTGACTCGTAGGCAAGGAGACTACGGAAAGGGTTAAAAAAAGCTTGAGAATGATGAATTTTCAGCAAACTGATTCAGAGTTAATATGCTGGAAAACAAATAGAAAAAAAAAATCTATGATCTCTCTCGATGATTTATGTCACTGTGCTTATTATCTCCGGAGGAAATCCTCCTTTGTGTGTGTCTGAACAGCCAATAACTACAGATACTGGAAGGAGTTTAAAGAAAACAATTTGCCTTTGCTCTGAACTTCTTGCTTTTATCTCTTCATTTCAACCTCTGGTGGTGCAGCAAGATTCTGACACTCATCACCGTGCCAGGATTTGCATGCCAAGTATTTATTCTTTTCCTGGTCTTTGCTGTATAGTATTGTAACACAGCCCCAAATCCATTTAAAAAAAAAAAAAAAAGGCTTAGGTTACAGAAGGATTTGAACACTCACAAGCTTGTTCAGTTCTCAAGAAATAAACGGAGCTGTGAGACAAGGGCTCAGCATCCACAGCACTTCAGGCACCTTGTGCTGTCAGTGGGAATGCCAGACACAGCCTGGAAACAAGAAAAAGGACAGTTCTTCAGGCCTTTGCGCCGGGGAAAGGCCTAATGAAGTGAATAAAGTCCAGGGCAAATCCCTGCTTACATTTCGCAGAGCAGTAAATAAGGGATCACCAGGGATAACACAAGGGGCTCTGCTCCAGGACACGCAGGCTGGGAGACACGAGATGCGCAAGGAACAGGCGAGACCGCGACGCCTTTGCCGAGGATCGGCACAACTCGGGGCTGACTTACAACTAATTTACAAATAAACACCTTTTCCCATGGCTTCGCGAGTGTTTTAAACGCTTAAACTCCAACAACCGGGCCGGCCCGGAGTCCCCCCCCCTACAGCTCCCTCACGCAGCCGCGCACGCGCGTCAGATGTGGTCGCACTACCAACGTTGCCGCCCGATGCTTCCGCCAGGGAA
Source organism: Anthoscopus minutus (assembly GCA_013399455.1). Lineage (NCBI taxonomy): Eukaryota > Metazoa > Chordata > Aves > Passeriformes > Paridae > Anthoscopus > Anthoscopus minutus. The sequence goes on along the minus strand of VWYI01042535.1, from coordinate 560,790 downwards.
AAGAGTCCCCGTTCTCCCCCCACCTCCCCTCCACCCTCCCGCTCCACCTCGCAGCCACCGGGCCAGGGGAAGAACCGGGAGGGGAGAACGGGGAAGGGAGAGCCGCCTGCTAGCCGCCGCCGGCCTCCCGCACCGCTGACGCGGGGCTTTGTCCTCCGCCGGCGGCGCTGAGGCGAGGCGGTTCCGCGCTGAGGGGCGCTCGCGCCGCCTCGCCGGCGCTTCTTTCTCCCCCCCCTTCCCCTCCCCGAACCCCCCGGGAAGCGGCTGGCTGCGGGCTGCCTC